>APFE031005084.1:0-12994 GCA_000404065.3 Pinus taeda | reverse complement strand
GGATGTGGTGGAGGTGCTCTTCCCAACTCTGGCTGAAGATCAGAATGTCATCCAAGTATACCACTACAAATGAGTTGGTGAATGGCCGCAAGATGTCATCCATTAGCTTCATGAAGGTTGCAAGAGCATTCGTCAACCCGAAAGGCATAACCAACCATTCGAAAAGGCCCTCCTTGGCTTTGAAGGCAGTCTTCCACACATCAGAGGGTTCGATCGATCCCTGGTGATATCTTGACTTCAGATCAATCTTGCTGAAATATTTTTCCCGCTTTAGCTGGTCCAGGAGGTCATTAATCCGTGGGATCGGGTACCAGAGAAAAAGCAGAGAAAAAGCAGACCGCTCTGATACCACTGATCTAGACTTAAACAGGAACGAAACAAATTGCAGAGATAACCATATACAGAAAGATGCAGCGGAAATAATACTTCATTTCATTAACGGAAAATACTGAAATATGCTTACAACCAGAAATGGAAATAAACCAGCTAGGGCGATGGCAGCTTATCTCTGAGAAGAGATGTGTGGCTACTTGCCTCTGAATTGTGTTACAATGAGGCTCGAAGGCCTATTTATTGTTGAGAAACAATGGAAAAACACTTCACATTCCAAAACCTAACCCTGGAAGATGAAACGCCAAATTGTGGGCCCCGTTTTTGGGTAAGTTGGTACATCAAATTCCCGGGGTCGCGAATTGGTCGTCTTATCTCCATTTAACGCGCATGATAGCCCGTTGGAAAGATCTCTCCGAGGACTACGATGGAAAAGACGATTTTTACACAAAAAATTTATTAGCAGTAGATTTCCCAAAAAACGTCGTTTAGGGCCTCAAAACGGCTCTGGAAGTTTAGGACCCGAAAAACTGCTAAAAATAGTAAATTGTGCTATAATTAAGGAAACTGAAAAAAACTGCACAAAGCACTAGAGGGGATCCAAGTCGAATTAGCGGGTGGCCACCAATATCCACCTGGATCAATTCATTTATCAGAAGACTAAGTACACAAAATGATATTCCTAACCAAAACAGAGCTTAATTAAAAGAATTCTTCTTAAAAACCTTTTAGGAAAATCACTGAAGAAGGAAGATATGGAAAAGAGACTTGTATATCATTCATATAAAACCATAATAGAGAGAAAACATTATCACAAACTCACAACACAAGAATTTCAGAATAATAGCTGCAACTCTCCTTTGATTTCCTATAAAAAGTGATGAAGTACAAGCTACAAGAGTTCCACTCTCTGATGTCCAACCCTTTCTCTAACTTAGAATGGGTTACACATAGATCAAAATATCAGTTTACCCCTCTCAGGGGTCAAATCCATCATCTAAGTAACTTCCTACAAGAATATCTCCAGCCATACCTAAGACTAGGGAGGTTAGAAACCAACTCCGCATTTGGTGCAAAAATGATTCATTTGACCATAAGAACCTATACAAGAATGAATCTACTTAATTTTTACCTGGAAAAACATAATTAAACCTCAATGAATCATCACAATCCACAAAATGATAAATTACATCAGCAAATGTTGAATTGGACTGAGCAAGCTAAGAAAAATGAGTTCCAGGCAAAACCGTAGTGAATTGCGTGAAGAGGTAGTGTGCCTGGAGAAAACTAGTGTAATGCTTGCAAGTGAATTTTGGAGGGGCTCCCAAGCTCCAAGCCAAGATCTGAAAATTTTTGGAGAAATATCTACCTATCTACTACACCATAGAATATTCAAGCACTGAAAAGGATTACTTCTAGATCCCCAAAAACCATTTATCCTACAGCTACTTCAAAAACATAGCGTGCCTCTAAAAGACATGGCAGAAAGGTGTTTTTATGGTACTTTTTGAATTTTTGACCTAGCAAAATCTACTGACATGGATCTTCGGTTAGATAAATTTAATGTGAAGGTCATAAGGAATCCAAAAATGGAAAATTTTCGTGATTTAGAGGCCTCCAGCAAAAACGTGGCATGGGACACGCTACCCTTTCTACCCAAAAACTGTGTAAAATTTCCGAATTGCCCAAAATTTTCAAAAAAATCCAAAATTTCTTCAATTTGTTTGAAATTTTTTCCTTGGAGCTAGGTAATGATTCTTCAAGCTATGAGTGAAGCCTCAACCAACAACTCAAGCTTGTCTCCCTTGTTTTTCTGAATTAGGGTTTCCCTTAGTTTTCTCTTCAAGTTTTGAATTCTGATTTGGGAAAGTTTCTGGTATAGTAATGTCTAGCCATGTGCATTTTCAAGTTGATGGCCCTATTGGCCATTTTAAGGAGCTTCTTCAAGTGGAAATTGACTTTATCTAGCAAATACTCTGCATTTTTCTCAAAATCTTGTTTAATGGATTTGTTAATATCTTGCTGCTCCAAAGATGTAGATGGCTCACTCATTTGGTCTCCTTTCCTCTTCATGCCCTTTGTTCTAGGCCTCTTTGGCTTGAATTGAACTTCAGTGTCCTCCATTTTCTCTAAACCATTGGCTTTCTTACCTTTGCCTAGCTCATCCTCTACACTCATTCTAGGTTTTGACATTAGCATTTGATTCACTTTGAGTTGCCTATTTTCCTACTGTATAAATGCAATCATGAAGTTGGATTTCTCCAAATCATCCTTCAAACCTCTAATCTTAGCCTCCTTCTTCATGACAAGTTTCTTCAATGATTTTTCTTGTTTTTCATGAATATGCTCATGGCATGATGTCTCATGGTGATGTGGATATGATTCCCTATCAACTAATGTAGGCTTGACCCTTTCCCCTTCTCTAGGAGAAAACACAAGCCTCTTTCCTCTGATGTAGGCCTGAGTGATTTATGCCGTAGGTGTCCTCTTCATTGAAACTATGCTAGATGAGCCAACCTCCCTTGGTTTGGATGATGCTGGTGGTGTACTGTGGCTAGTAGGCTAACTAATAGAAGGCAAAAAAATGTGGATTGCATCAAGTTTTCCCAAGACATGTTCATCTGTTCAAGCTAGTATAGGACAATGATTTTAATGAAAGCATGGTGCTAGAGACTAGCTTGGTGATCACCCTTTCTATTTTGCAGTTTCTTTGCCATCTTAACTAAATTTTTGTAGAGGTAGAGAGGTAGGTTTAGAGGCTTTACACCAGTGAAGTGCATCAATAATATGATATGATACCAATACACTGTCGAAAAACTACTCTTACATGTAAACTATTTCATAATGAACTTCATTAATGGAGAAAACTTTTCAAGAAACAATCCAAAATGAAAAACACTCTTGGAAGGCTCTTTATACTAAGTTTTTGTGAAAGCTCTATAGTTTATAACATCCAAATATGAGTGTTTGAACCATTTTTCTCCACTATTTGGTATCCATGTATCTATATCTATGGCCTCATATGAAATGATGAAGTTGAACCCTGCAATGTTGACCTTATCACTCCTAAGGTTTTTGGAAAAATGACTAGTTAACTTGGCATGAGATCCTACTTGTTGAATTTGCTCACAAAACCCTAAACAACCCACCTTTTGGAAACATTGTTTGGAAATGATGAAGAACTCAATTATTTGGTGTCAAGTGGCTCAAACCTTGATACCTGACCTAATTTTTTGTATGGATTCTTTCCTCCCTCCATTGTTTACAATTTCAGAGCAAAACCCTAGTGTAAGAGATGGGAGAAACAAAGTTTTTAGAGGGAGCCGAGATTGGGATTAATGTATTTAGGTGAGGGGATGAAGGGGTTAGGGAGAAGATATGTGGGTAAGAAAAAATGGGGATGTAGGGAGATGCATTAGGAAGTTTAGGGAGGTGGAAAATAATGAAAATATTGAAGGGATTGCTGTAGAGAATTTAAACACAGTCCTAACACTAAAACTACAAAAAACAAAGCATAGAAGCTAGGGTTAGGTCTAGGGGTTAGTGAAATGATGGAGGAAGGGTAAGAAAGGCCGTGGGAAGTGTATTTGGGTGTGGAGAAGGGTAGAATAGGTAGTGAACTAGGTATATTTTCTTGCAACCCAAACTATGAAGCTCACCCACCAAAAACATAGCGTGGGGATTGTGGGAGGGTTTCTCCAATGAAAAGATGAAATAAATGTCGATAAGAGGTGGCAAGAGCTTTAACCTTTCAATAGGTTGATGGAAACTTCATTGGCCATAGAAAACCTTTGGATATGTATCCTTTTCCTCTAGAAGTGAAAACATAGCGAAGGGTAAAAAACGTAGTGCAGTTAGATGAAAACGCAACATGGAGCTTTGGACGGGGTGCCAATCACCTTTTGAAAGTGTTCTTTGATGCTTGTTGTACTAAGATGGCATTTGATAGTGAATTAGTGCTCAATTCCAATGGAATGAGTGAAATAAATTCTTGGATGGTCTCTTATAAGATTTAAGTTCACTTTTTTACATATGTCATGACAAGACATCATCCTTCATTTTGAAACCAAAAGTGAGGTTTTTTGCAGTAATACTTTTATGAACTGAAGTAGTATAATTACCTTTATTACATATGCATCCTAAGATGCTAAGTCCCTTATGTGTGGACTCAAGACCATAAACATGGCTTTTTTAGCTTAAAACTGACATAATGATGACATTTACAAGTGATTAGCTATACCAAGACCTATATGATTATTTGACTGACCCATGACCTACAATAGTTGAAAAATGACATGACCATGATGAATAATGATAACCATGAATGCTGAAGGGAGTAGCACTGACCTAGACACACAAACCAACAAATCACAATTTTTTATTTCAAGACCTATTAAAACCATAAAATACTTGACCTAAGACCTTAACAAAAACTTTAAAAGAGCACATTTGATCACTAGTGACTGGTAGGACTAAGTTTGCTTTGTGTGGCTCATTAAAATTTCATGAATAATATTGAGTTTACTTCGTCCCCTTGTACTTGTAACAAAATGAGGCAAACGTTTATTAAGCATAGGTTTATCACTTTATCCGAACACAATACACTAACTTACGAAAAAGGAACTGTCACGGTTATACTATTAAACCTTTTTTCACTTGGTTATCAACTATGACAAAGGGACCCTCCTAGAGTTACTCTTTACAATCTTTTCAGACTCTTTAAATATGAAAAGATCACTGAGTTTACCTGTTTGGACTCGTTAAACATAATCATATCGGGAAAAATTGGACAACACAATGGCTCTATGTCAATATTTGAAAATATTTTTTGGCAATAGTCATTCCTTTAAACATGGCACTCCCTCAGCAAAACCTCCTTTTTGTCAGCCTCTCAGATGAACCTTACCATCCTATGATTTTAGCCTATATACTTTGGTGTTCTTGCATCCCTGTATCCTAATACTCTTTGGTGTTCATGAGTCTAAATCTTCCTCGTAAACCTTTGTGTCGTGCCTTCTATTGTTCAAGGGATTCCTTTATCCTCTACTTCTTGTATCAACCATTGCTCATATAATTCCATCACGCCCTCTGTCTATTTGACCCATTGCTCAAAATTTAACTTCAAAAACAATCATTCATGGCCCATTTCATGTCGACGAATGTAGGACATATTGTTTCCTATCTTTTGACAAATATCTTCCTATCAAATTCAACAATCTATCTAGGAAGAAGATCCAGAAACATATCAGTACCCTAGAAATTGTAGTCATTAGTGGTAGGTTACCTTGTGTTTCATTGGGGGTTTTCGTTATTGTTTCCCATTTGAATGAATCTATGAGTGTAAGGCAACATCATTATTCACACTCACTAGATTGTACTACGCATCTTGTAGACCATCATCATTATCGGTGTCCATCCTCTCTTCTGTTAACAATTTTCATTATTGACTAGTAATCAAATGATTTCACACATGTTCGACCTTAATGCCTTTATTCACATGTGTCGAAATATTCTGTTGAGATAAAGCAGTGACCAAGGCCTTGGGTAGAGGCTCACATCACTCATCCTTGTTTCCTCTCCCAAGCTACGTGTATTGTTTTCGGAGACAGCTCGTCAGGATGATCATATTATGACACAGTTCCACATTGTGCTTATCGGTGGACATGATCATCATACCTATTTTGATAAATCACTCTGACATAGCTACTGAGCATGGGAATGCCCGACTTAGGACATGATTTTAGATTTTTAACATATGTGGTTGTATCAAGTTTCCCGTAGTCCCAAATATTTTATTCTCTCTCTCTCTTTTCCGATAATTCTAAATTATTTCAAACATCATCTTTGTATCTAACCTCTCACTTTTTGGCACATCTGTTATACAGGAAAATGACCTCCTCATCATCTCAAAGGAGAAAGACATTTTGGATGAAGACAAGACCAATTTCACTAGCCTATTTTCCAAGCTAACACTCCCCAAGAACTAGCATGAAGAGTTAGAACACTCCCCATGCATGAGACAAGGGCATTAATCCCTAGGGTAACTCAATGTGTTGCCTAAGGGACAACGTTACCCAAGTTTTGTGAGATTCCAAAGGTCAAATGAGTGGGTTGAATGACTAGTATCTTAATTTTACTCAAATGTTAGCCTGAAAAGCAGGAAAGATCTACCTTCAACCTGTATAAGGATATTTCCATTTCTAACAAAATCTACTGGAAGGGGAAAGAGAAATAAAGCAAGGAAACATCCTAGCTTTTTCCAAAGGGAAATCATGAGAGAGTTGGAAAGGATAAGCCTCTCATCATCTATATATTGGACGCTTGGGCATTGTAAAAGAGGTCAAAGGATTGTTATCTAATTGTCAAAACTTTTTATGAGATATAATTGTTTACCAAGAGGTTCATAAGGGAGAGAGAGAAAGGAGCTGGAGGAGTAAGGGAAGCTTGATTCACTTGATGGTTGTAATAATTTTTTCCACCTTTATAATATAGACTTGTTTTGTGTTGTCTACTTGATGGTGCCAATGTCGTGAATGCTTACATGTTGATTTAGTACCATTGTTTTATGAGTAACTTAGATGCATGTCATTTTCATATATTTATGTATTGATTCTTTGATTATTAAAGTTTACATGTTGTAGTATTATTGTCCATCTTCTTTATATGCAGGTGTTGATCTAGGAGCTAGCAAAGGGTCTTCTGCTCTACTACATTGGGTTCTCCAACAAAACTAGAACAAGATCTGAGGTAATCTCTTCCCTCCTTCTTTGAATATCATGCATTAATATGGATATGTATATGCTTCTTTGTGCTAGCTATAGTTAATATAAATGGTCTACCTTGGATCTCGAGAAGATCCTTGAGGGAATTCTAGCCACAACCACCCGTGCATTAATTCCTATAGTAGGAAATAAGTCAAATGATATTAGAAGTACAACAATTTGTTACCAGGAGTCATGTGACTGACAACATGGTGGCAAATTAAGGAAGGAAGAAGTGAGCATTTAGAGAATTCACAGGCATGCCACATCAGGAGAAATAAGGACAGATTTAACATCTACGAGGAACATGGTACATATGGTCATGGCCACTTGCACTTTGTTGAGAGAATGTTGTGTACACGTCTATTTCCAACTAGTTCATTATGATAGATTTAGTTTGAGTCTGTGGAAGGAAATACATGATTTGATAAACTATTACATCGCCAATTGAAGCATGTCTAAGATGCTTCGACACGTAATAGTTGTTACAACACTAAGAGCATAATAAATAATTTTTATCGAAATCTATTCATTAAGCATCCTCTTTATTTAGATCCATTATGTTTCATATGAAAAAATATATTAGTTGTTTTAAGTTAGCTTCCCTAAATTGTGAATGACCTGCAGAACCATTCTCGGGACTTATATTCCCATTTGATTCTATAAATGTTTACTCTGGAAACATGATATAAAAAATAAACAACATGTGGAATTACTCTATAAGTTTTATTTATCTCAATGTAAATCTCTTTCCCATCGATGTTTTGGACTACTTGTTAATGTTGTGCTAGTGAATTTATAAGTCTATAGGTGTAGAATAAACCTAGAGTTGGGTCTGCTTGAGGTAAAGCCTTGAAATATGTTATTTTTATGTTCTTTGAGTATAATACAGTTTGTTGTGGATGGAATTAGCCTCCTAGAGACAACCCCTAGGTTGGAGGAAAGACCAGTGCGTAAGACATCCTAGATGAGTGCTCGCAGGTTTGCAAGAGATGTCACACACACTCAATATTCAATATGTCATGGAATGGAGATGATTCATAACCCTCATCCAAAGGAAGCATATAAAAATTTGATGAAAACTTAACTCACAGAAACATCAATGCAAATATACAGTGGCCTTCATCACCTGGGTCTATAGCTTAATAGGTCATTGTACTATATGGGATAGAAGAGTTAATAAAGAACGAAATTCAATACATAGGGATTATCTCTATGAATCTTATGCATAAAAAATTAGAGTGAAACAGATTAAGCATAGATGGAGGATGAGATGTAAATATACATAAAGTGCACTTTAAGTATTTAATTTCCATGTCCATACAGGCGTTATACATCAATATTTGACTTCAACAAATCCATACATTCATGAGAAAAACATGCAACAACTACTTATGATATAATTTGAGAGGAAAATGGAACACATATGAAAGTAACATAGTAAGAATACATACTACAAAATTGAGTGAGCTGAAATCACCAAAAACTTGTATTAATATTCAATAGAGCAATAATCCATCAACAATGTACAATGCTTCTCTATTGGAAAGAAAAAAATTCATAAAAGTTCTGAACTCTCTTAAAATATAATCTAGATGTCTTTATAAGGCCTCTGAAGGAGAACCCGTTACAAAAATATTCTTTCTTGATTTTATTACAGAGAGTCATCATGTCAAAATTAAATGTGCCTCAAGGCACAACTATTTGTAACAGGAAATGTAACTGATTAAAAAATATAATATTTACATAGAAGTAAAAATAAAAGTGTCATGATTGACGCAATCTGCAAAATCTTCAATTTTGTTGGGCAGGAGGTGGAGGTTACATCGTGGAGTCGATGATCTGGAGCATGGGTGGATCAATGAATTGTTGACATCTCTACCACAGTACTAGATTTGGGTGAGGAGACTGGAAGAAAAAATGAAGACTAGAAGAAAAACTGATATGATATCTTCGTATTTGTTATTCAGAATAGTCCAACTTAGCCGTAAATAGAATTTTTATCAACCCAAGCAACTGGAAGTCCTTCTTGAGATAATTTACAACTGTTATGCCCTTTAGAGTGGAAATCTTATCATGGGAGGAGTCTACTCTTCTTTTGGCCTCTACGAATCACTATTTGTATTGATCCCAATGGTTTAGCTCACCCAATTCCCAACAGCTGGGTAATCCTACCCTTATCAGTGCTTCAAACTCCTCATTGAAAGAATCTACCTTACTTGCCACAACCCCCAAGCATTCTTCAAATTTGAATCTAGCTTCCTCCTTTTGAATCATCTTAGTGATCTCCATGACGCCCCCCACTCTGTCTACCACATCAATAGGCCTCAGTTCACTGAGTGACCTATCATTTACAAACTTGATGAAATTTTGAGCAATCTTGGAGTTCTCTACTCCATCCTGCTTAGTTGATAGGATGAAGTATTCAAAGTCTTTAACCACTTTTTTTTGCTCATGCACCATGGTTATGAATTCCTAGTTCCTCCCCATTTCTTTAATGATTTAAACCCACACTAGTTGTTTATCCTACAATAGTGACATGTTCCCTCTGAAATTTCTCTTTAGATCCAATATCTCCTTTTTAGCTTCCTGTAGGTCCTTGTTGAGGATCTTAGCGTTAGTCCTGTTGACCTCTACTTGTTTCTACTTCTGGGCTAATTTTTTATAGGCAACAACTAGATCTCTTTGTAATCTTTTCAATTCCCCTTATGAAAGCCAAAGTTTAGTAAGGGTCTTGGTAAGCTCTTAAGTAGGGTTTTATGGATCATCATGAATGATGATTGCACATATATGTGATTGAATATTTTGTTGCAATAAAACTATTTGTTTCTTAAGGGCTACAACCTTATTGTTCCTATCAATCCTCTTGTTATCTAGGATCTATCTTTCTACTCCTATCTGTGCTAGCTCCTTGGATTGGACATGCTTGATGCCTATCATCTTTAGCTTTACCTTAGCTCCTAAATCTCTATTTGAGAACCCTTGAGTGGAGCCTCAAAACATGACCTTTCCTTAGGATTCACCCCAATCTTTACCACCATCTCCTTGAAGCTTTCATTTTATATGTGAAGGGCATGGGAGTTAGATTTCTCTTGCTTTAGCCTATTTTCATATTTATCTAGTAGTGTTTCTACCTTGCTAATTGTTAAGGCATTACTATTTAGTGCATTGTACAAAATTTCCCCAACCTGCCTATGGAAATTGATTTTGTTTGAGAGGGGAAAACTTGCCAAATTCAAGGACACATCCAGAGTTTTGAATTGTGGACTTGAAGGTAAAGATGGGGTAGAGGATGTTACAAGGATAATTTCATTTGGTTCCTCTCCAAACACAATGTAGACAACTACGTGGTGTGATATGGGGCTAAATGAGATTCCATTTGTTGTTGCATATCCTCCCTCACTTTCTTATTTCTTTCTTCAATGCCCTTTCCAGCAGGGTAGCTTGATAATGTGACTGATGTAATAGATGTTGTACCTAAAACAACTACCTATGAAGAAGATAAGGTAGTGGACTGGGACATATATGTTGGTTTGATTTGGGATGGCCCAGGTTTAATCTATACTGCACACCAAAAAAACCCTCAATCACTGGCCCTTTTGGTAACGCCCTGTAAGAAGATCGTATCTCACTAGAAGTGACTATGGGAGGTTGCAAAACTAGGTTTCTGCAATCTTGAGGGATGATGCTATGTGGTATTATAATGTTTTCTTATAGGTAATATTCATAAATCACTTCACCACATTCATTTAATCACATAAACCTATCAACCCATAATTATCATTCGATGTAATAAAATGCAACTGTAATAAATTTCTACTCTACAACAAATAATAATAAAATATACACATGAAGACACCAATTTTACTCTGGTTCATCCCAATGTGGGAATACGTCCACAAGAACTGTTTCTTATAATAATAATTCTTGTACAACGAATAGTTCTTTACCTACGCACTAAGTTGTAAGTTTTCTATGCACTCAGCTGAAGAGCCTCGCCTTCTTTCCCAAAAACACATATCACTAGAATACAACCATTCAATTCAAGATGTGATGTCCCACTTCTTTATTATTGATCCCTATATAATATTACATCAAGGGATATATCATCAAAATACCATTGTCCATATACCGTGGACTCCCTAAAACAATCTATGATGGTCCGAAAACCATTCATCTTTTACAACATTACATGTTTTTTACAAAAAGGAGGGGCTTTGATCCACTCTGGCGCCCTTATACCATGCGGTATATTCCAATTGCTTCACTGCCCGGTCCACTTCGCACTCAACTACTCTACCACACATTCCACTTTGCGCTCTGCTGCACTCTCCACTGTGCACTCTGCTCCTCAAAATGTAGAGTCTTTACCAAAATTTAGGCCAAGTAGGGTTGTGCCCAACATGCCCAAAACACTCACAAGTGACTTGTCCTGAGTAACTTAGCTACTTTGCCTATGATTTTTGCTGCAATATTGTTGTAAGTATTGTTGAACTGCTGCAAGGTCTCTGTGAACTATTTATCTTTGTTGCACACGTCTTCCAGTAGTGCTTACATCACATGTTCTGCAGACTTCTACACCATCACTATCTCCCACTGTCGAAGCTCTTGAAGCTTCTCATGTATTTCCTATGATAGTTGGAGAGCCTCATAATGGGATGGCTGAGTCCTCTCTGCCAAAACATGTTCTTCCTTCCTCTTTTCATCAATCTTCTTCTAGAGTGCCTTTCCCTCATTGATTTTGGTGAGCTTCTATGAGATTGGTAAGGTCTTTGTAGATGCTCGAATCTCTTCGAACTGTTGTTGCTTCTGCTGAATGATGTTTATGTACATTTGGATTTTCCTGCAGTGAAGTCCAAATCTGTAAACTCCCATCTAATGGTTTTCCACCATCTGCCACTACTAAAAAGATGCAATCCATTTTAGCCTTTAGGCCAGTCTCCCTCTGCTCTTTTACTTCTTGTGGCATGGTTGGCTACAAATTCATTTGCACCTCACTGATCTGCATTTCATATTTAAACTACACATCCATAATCTTCTGCTTGTATCCTTTCACTACAAGGCTAAGCTTCGCGACCTTGTCCTCTACTAGCTCTTCTTCATAGACATCAAGGTCTAGAATCTCTTCACATGTTGCTTCAATTACCTCCTTGATCTTCTATTGCTACTAAAATTTTTGATCCCTCTCCTGGATCATATGGTCGAGCTTTTGCTGAAGTGAAGCCCACTCTTTTTCTACATGAATGTTCAGTTGCGAGGTATGTTATTCATGCAACTTCATCTCTTCTATTATCTCCATATGCAACTTGTGTAGTCTTGGTGATGGTACTATTACGATGTTCATTTTGATATGCTTCCACCCTTTTTCTTGCTATTGTACCTTGGCAGAGTCAAACTATAGTGCTCCAACTGGTATTGGAACTAACCTCACTACAAGTGTAGGCTCTATTTACCTTTCTTCTCTAATCATTGTTTCTATTTGTGTGGGTTTTCTAACTATCTGTGCCAGAATTTTAAGTTCTACAATCCGCTCCTGCACACCTGTGAGAAGTGCATCATAGCAATCTTCCCACTTACTCCATGAATTTGTTGTCGCCTCATGAATTATATCCCCATTCTACTCTATGTCCCCATCAGTAAAGAGCATTGGTGTGATATCCTTCGTTTTATTTGCCTTCTTCTTCTTCTTGGTCTTTGTGGAAGATTCACCCTATGCTTTCCTCTTTTGTGTGATATCTTGTATTATTTCTCTCTTTTTAGACTCCTTATTCTACTCATCTCCTTTAGGAGGATCTTGGATACACTCATCATGTTTCTCCTCTTCCTCTAATCCCGACTCATCCTTATCTTTTTCCTTTACGCTCGCTTAAACATGTTGCAAGGTGTCCTCTTCTGTTGCGCTA
>APFE031005082.1:0-11057 GCA_000404065.3 Pinus taeda | reverse complement strand
AGTGCTGAAGCATCTCCTCTATTGGTTGGTTTCACTGATTCCGATTGGGCTGGTGACCCTGATGATTGGAAGTCTATTTCCGGTTATGTGTTCACTCTTGGTTCAAGACCTATTACATGGGCTTGTAAGAAACAGGGTGCCATTTCTCTTTCTTCAGTAGAAGCAGAGTATCGTGGTGTCGTGGAAGCTAGTAAGGAAGCCTTGTGTCTTCGTCAGATCCTATCAGAGTTTGGTTTTCAGCAGCAGCATCCGACTACACTTTGGTGTGATAATCAAAGTGCCATTTAGCTTTGCAAAGATCCAGTTCAGCATCAGCGCAGCAAACACATTGAACTACACACGCACTTCATCAGAAAGCTCATTCATGACCATGTTCTTGAAGTGCAATATTGTTCAACAGATGATCAAGTTGCAGACATCTTCACAAAGGCTCTCACAGAGGCGAAGTTCACTAAACTTCGATTTATGGTTGGAGTTCAGGAAGTTGTCACTAAGGGGGGATAGGCTCTAGTGCCTCCTTCCTTCTCCTATTGTGTCATATTTGTAAATCCTTCAATCCTATCCCAAGTTGTTCTTAAGGGGGGATGTTAGGATATTCCGACACATAGGAAATAGTTAAGTTCAACTTGGTCTAGTATAGAGTTAGGTAAAGTGTGTTTCTTTACTGTGTACATTTGTAACTTACAATCCGACGGTCACGATATGTAGTGATCCGACGGTTCATTCTCTCCTCGGTATTACCGACACTTGATCCGTGGCTTGACACCCGATTGGTCCATGAATTCTATTTAAAGCGCATGGAGGGTCATTTGTAGGTTCACCGTTCATGAGAGAAGCTTATGTAAATTTTCATTCTTTTATTAATAAATTGCCTGTAGTAGCCACATTGGCGCAGGCCGTGGACTGTTTCCCTCTCTGAGGGTTTTAAGCACGTCAAAATACTAGTGTATTGATCTGTGATCTGTTTGTGAGCGGTGTCCTTTTGGTGTTCTGTCTGAGGAACTTACCCTGTAAATTCCTACAATCAACAATGATTATCTTTATTAATAATCAAATTAAATTATATTAAATCTTTTCCCCAAAATATGAGAAAAATTGCCAATAAAAAATACTTAAAAAAAAAACTATTTAACTAGTAATTTTTTTTAATTAAAAACAACTTTATTAATGCCAATTTCTAAACCATACCTAAAAATATAAATGATGATCAACCTAAAAAATTCACTTATTAAGCAGACCTTTATATTATTAAAATTTTAAGGTTTTTAAATCACTAAATTCATTTTTACATTTTTAAAAAAAACATTATAAAACCATATAAATTACAAATATGCATATTATGAAACAAAACTAATATAATAATGTTAATATATTGTAATATAATTTACTGTTAATATTTTATTATTTAACCAAATTAAATTAAAAATTTATAATTATGATGGTTTAAACATAAAAATAATAAATTATAAGAAATAATTTTTAATCCAATAGAGATCTTCTAATTTATCAAATAATTAATGTCTTAAAAGATGGAAATCGATACCTTTTTAATCAACCCGACTTTGTAATGATCTTTCCATTAAAGGTCATTAACTAACTTGAAGTTAATAAAAGAGTTATTTCTAACAATAACCAACACTTCACCATAAGTTACACAACTACACATGCATTTGTGACAATTTGAACTAAATAAGAAACATTTCAAACAACTAAATCTATTTTTAAGAAACATTTCTAACAACTAAATTTAATTTTATATTTAAAAATATATGTTAAATTACAAAACTTAACAATTTCATTAGGAATAATATCAACAAATTTTATGGAAAAAAATAGAAATTCACTTTATTAAACTACACCTTTATTAATACCAATTTTTAAACCATACCTAAAAATATTAATGATAATGTCACATATCCATATGAAAGGAATACATACATATAATTTTTTTTTAATTATCAAAGTTTTAAACCTTTACTTGAAAACAACTACTATTGACAATTATACCAATTGGATTTAGTTTGATAGCCTTACCACATGCGGTTATGTATTGGTACATTGCTTATAATTACAAGGGGTCAATGCAGCATATATTTCATTACATATTGGTTTCCATTGCAAAATCGTTTAATCTATCTCATAAACCCTTAACTTAGTCATTTTGTACACAAATACAAATATTTTTACACTGTGTAAGCTGCAACTGGCACTGCCTCCTTTATGGTAGTCTTTAATAGGGTCTGGCCACCTGCCTAGGGAAGCGAGGCTTCTCCTTTGCAAGTCTTCATTATGATCTACAACGGGCCTCCAACTTCATGGTTGACCGTGCCTCATCGAGGGCTCTCCTTGCTGCTAATCATCTGATGGTGGAGGTTGAGTCGAAAGTCTTTAAGCTGTAGCCAGGTTCGGATTGGGGTATTTCTGTTGGCATTTATGTTGTGGAGGGGTTTGGCTCCAGCTTCCGATAGAGGGTTTCATAGTGACTAATGCTTAGCCCCTTCGCATCTGTTAAATTTTAGAGAGATTTTTATTTCTGGTGTGGCCTTGCCGTATCTTACTGTCTTTGCTCACCATCAGTTTCTATCATGGCTATAAAAGCTAGACTAGGTATCCTCGGGAAGCTTCTCGACAAGCCAGAGGTATTCAACAACTACCTGGGTAAGTGACTACAAATTAGTTTATGTTTTTTTTGTTTTTGGTGTCTGCTTCTCATTATGTTTATGAATCCCTAATTTTCGCAATGCTCTGCCAGGTTTCACAGGCTTTGATCTTGGTGGTTTCTCTCTAGCTGTCGCTTCTCTAGGTCCATCCATCGACTTTAAATGGGTATGAGATACAGTGAAAATGGTTCCAGGGTTTGAGGCTTTGTATTTGTCATAAGTCTTGGACCTATCTTTTATTTATTTGGTCTACGCTATTTTTGTGGAGTTGAAATTCTCCTACAGGCTCGACTCAGTTTTGTTTGAATTATGTAAACCTTCGTTTAATGAGGTTCTGGGCCTCATAGTCTATCCGAAGACAATGCTTTAACTGGTTAGGGTTAGGCCTTAGAGATTCATAAATCTTTGTTCGGTTATAGTTGTTTTTATGTAATTCTATAACCTAGGGTCTACTGTGCTTATTCGACGTCCGTCGACTGGGGTTTCGGCTATGCCAACATTTCGCATATGTGTCCTATTGAGAGAAAGCTTCTGATATTACTATTATTGTATTATTTTTTTGGTGAAGACGAGGAATCCTTGGGGAAATCTGACTGTGCATTTTGATATTTGCAAATGTTGTACTGTGAATAGTGTACAAGAATTTTCCTTATGCATTTTGTGGATATTTTCTACTGTGTTCCTCTCTAAATTTTTCCAAGGGTTATTACTTCCTTTCTTCTGCTGAAGTATCAATGGGTGGATTTTTTGAAAGATCTTTATGCATTTTCTATTAGTTATATTAAATCTCCAGGAAGAGAGTCTAACGAATTTTCTAGTAAGGGCTATTTTTTTGATTTAAGGAATAACAGAGCCGTGTTCTTTTTTCTTTTATAAAGGTATTTTATCTGCTAGGTTCTCAGAGAGCATTCCTTAATTTTGTTGATGTATGTTGTAATTTTATTTTTGTTTCATGCTCCTCTGATGGAGGTTTTACTTGCTACCTAAAGGAATAATATCTAGCTTCATTGTTGTTCTTTTCTAATTTATTCTACTCAGTATTGGTTATTTTATACTGCATTCAAATGTAATAGAGTTACCTTTAGATTTTCTTTCGCTAGTATTTACATATACATATATTTAAAGCATAAAATATTTATAACCATGTACTTAACTATATATAGAGTAGCTATACTAATTCTAATATTGGAACTTAAATAACTCCATTATCAGCTAAACAAAATAATCTTGCCAGATTTGTACTTATCTGGTTATCTGAAATGAATAGAATTGTTAAACAAGACTTGCCTCCCAACCTTGAGACTTGTGCTACAACGCATCTGTCTCCCCCCGAGCTTCTCGTTTCTGTGTCTTCTTCAAGATTTTTTGATCTTGATCCATAGTAGTTATTTGGTCCTAACTAGACGTAACTACAACAGTTCCTGCTTGTCCTTACAGTGCAATTCTTTTCGTTTCTCCCTTAAGTGTTTCTCCTTCCCCTAATCTCAAATCCCCTCATCCTCTTTATCTTTTGGGATAAAAACTTTCTCAGGAGTAGTTAGGGTTGGGTAACTGCCCAACCTAACTATTTCTTGAGAATTACATCCATCACCCTTTGACAGATGTCTTCTCATGAAATCATATTAAATCACTTTCTTTCCAAAATTCCAGTACTACATTTCTTTTAATAATTTAAAACATAAATTCTATTTATTAAAAACTTAAATCAGTTTTCCAGTTTGTTTTAATATGCAGTAAATAAAAGACATATTCACATTTATAGGGGATATCACTTCTCCCCCCAAATATTGAACATCGTCCCAATGTTCCTCTATGGGAAATAACTGAGGGTAAGCTTCCCTCATGGTCTGCTCATCTTCCTAGGTGGCTTCTTTAGGCCCAAAATGTTGCCACTGAATTTTAACTTGGGTGATAACTCGTCTCTGCAATATTACTTCTCTTCGATCGAGTATACCCACTGGTTCTACTAGGAATTCTTCTTCCGGTTCGACCTGAAATAAAAGAAAACATAACTTTTGTCGAAGTCTGAAATGAACAAGAAAAGTTTCATTCAACTATAACACCACTTACAAATGTATGTATATGTATATTTTATATATCTAGGACAATTTGTTTTTCGAGAGTTCGACTATTCTGGCTCACTTGAATGTCCTGCCAGTTTATTATATGTTTAGCATTATAAATTTATTTCTTAAGTAAAGAAACGTGGAAAACATTGTGTACATGTAAATGATTGGGTAAGGCAAGATGGTACACCACTGGCCAAATTCGAGCTAAAATCTGAAAAGGCTCGCAAAATTGGGGTGCTAGTTTAGCACATTCGGTCCACTGCAAGGTACGTTTCCTAGCTCGTACCCATATGTACACATGTTCCCCCACCTGAAATTCTTGGAAGATCCTTTTTTGATCGACAAAATTCTTTTGCCGATCTTGAGTAGCTTTTAAATTATTTTGTAGTTCTCCATCTCTTCTAGCATATCTGGTCCCAACATTAGTTTATCCTCTGGGCTGCTCCAACACAAAGGTGTTCTACTTTTACGTCTGTATAGTAATTCAAAGGGACTCATCCGTAGAGATGTATGATACCCATTGTTGCATGCAAAGTCTACTAAGTGAAGGAAATCCTCCCACTTAGATGGTTGTTGCATCACATAGGCTCACAACATGTCTTCAACTACTTGATTGACTCTTTCTGTCTATCCATCCGTTTAAGGGTGATATGCGGTACTGAAATGTAGTTGAGTGCCCAACCCCTCAAGCAAGGCCTTCCAAAAAGGCTGATGTAAATTTCACATCTCGGTCAGAAATGATCATCTTGGGTAGGCTGTGCAATTTAAAAATATTTTGAATGAAAATTTTAGCAATTTGTACTGCTTTATAAGTAGATTGAACGGGTATAAAATGGGTAGATTTCCTCAACTTATGTATAACCACCATGATATATTCGTTTAATTTTTTTGATCTAGGTAAGCCTATGATGAAATAAATAGATTTAGTCTCCCACTTCCATTCAGGAATAGGCAGTGGGTGAAGCAACCCTACTGGGTGCTGGTGCTCTAATTTTATCTGCTCGCACTCCAAACAACATCCTAAATATTTTGCTACTTCTTTCTTCATTTTGGGCCAAAAGAATTCCTTTCTAAGGACATAAATCATTTTCTGATACCCCGGGTGCCCTGCATAAGGACTTTTATGATGTTCATCTAAAATTAGATCTTTAAGCAATTTATGGTTAGGTACATATAGCCTTTTTCTATAAATCAGTTCATTTCGAGTAACCTCGTATCCCATATGTTGTTCATGGTTGTTTACTACTTTTTCTTGCTACCACAAATGTTTATATACTAAATCTTACATAGTTGTTTCACAAATCTTCTCATAGAAAGTAGTGCGTGACTCGCTAAAAGAAATTTCATATAAGAAATTTACCTTTCAACTTAGGGCATCCACAACTTGATTTTCCTTTCCTTTCAAATGTCTAATTTCAAAATCCAATTCACTTAGGAAATCAACCCATCGAGCTTGCCTAGTGTTTAATGTGGGCTGTTTGAAATATCTTGTCAGACTGTGATGATCTATTAATAGCAAAAATCTCTTGCCCAATAAGTAGTGTCACCACATTTTCAAGGCGTGAATCACTACTGTTAGCTCCAAGTCATATGCAGAGTAATTTTGCTCGTATTATTTGAGCTTTCTTGACTCATAGGCTATAACCCTGCCTTCTTGTGTTAGTACGCCACCTACCCCTTCCTTGCTAGCATCCGTACATACCACATACTCTTTGTTAGGAACAACAATACCCAAAATTGGGGCAGTGGTGAGTAAATGTTTGAGCTGGTCAAAATTCCTTTGGCAGTTAGGGGTCCATTTAAAAGCCTTTCCCTTCTTTTGTAGAGAGGTAATAGGGTATGCCACCCTAGAGAAACCTTCCACGAATCGCTTATAATATCCCGCTAGACCCATGAATGATATTATGTCTACCACATCCTTTGGTATCGACCATTCCATGATGGTTTTTATTTTCTCTGTGTCTACTGCGATTCCCTCCTTGGTGATAATATGTCCCAAGTATCGGATTTGTTCCTTGAAGAAGTCACACTTGCTATATTTGGCGTACAACTGGTGTTCTTTTAGAACTTGAAGAACAATGTAGAGATGCTCCTTATGTTCTTCAATGCTCCGGGAGTAGATCAATATGTCGTCAATAAAGATTAACACAAACTTTTCCAGTTATTGATGGAATACGTTGTTCATGATACACATGAAAGTCATGGGTGTGTTAGTTAGTCCAAAAGGTACCACTACGAACTCATAATGCCCATAACAAGTTCTGAATGTAGTTTTTTCTATATCCTCCTCCTTTATCTGGATTTGATGATAGCCTGATTAGAGATCAATCTTGGAGAAGATGGTTGCCCCCTTAACATGGTCAAATAGTTCGTCTCTGCAAGGTAAGGGATATTTATTTTTAAAGGACATTTTGTTTAAATGATGGTAGTCCATACACATTCACAACGTTCCATCTTTCTTCTTAACGAACAATACTGGAGCTCCCCAAGGAGACAAACTAGGTCGAATATACTTCTTATCTAGCAGCTCCTATAGTTGCATTTTAATTTTGTTACTTCAGTTACACTCATGCAGTAAGGGGCTCAGGAGATTAGGGTAGATCCTGGAATCAAGTCAATGGTAAAATCTATGTCTCTTTTTGGTGATAAACCCAAGATTTATTTGGGGAAGACATTTGGAAAGTTTTGTATCACCAGTATATTCTCTAGAGCAACATATTTCTCCTTAGAGTCAACATAACCTACCTGTATGGAAAAAATATGGCAGGCTTTTTTGATGCATTTTGGTAGCTAGGAGGTTGTTACCGGTCTTATTTGCAGAGGCTTCTGTATGCCTTGCATTTCTTGTCTTTCTCCCTTGTCATCCCGAAAATTAATGGTCTTAGTTTTGCAGTTAATAAGGGACCAATGTTTTTCTAACCAGTCCATACCAATAAGGACATCGTAAGATCCTAATGGTAATACATTCAAATCTACCATGATGGACTGATTAGCTAGTTCTAGCGGGCAATTACTAACTTTGGCCAAAACTCTTATTTTGGCTCCTGTGGCTAGCTGTACCGACCATGAGTTTTAAAACTTTCCTGCTTGTAATTTACATTGTTCCACAATCTTAGGGCTAATGTAACTCAAAGTAGGGGTCAATCAAAATAGACACAAATTGGTCAATAATTTTACCTTCAAATTCGATCATTGTTGGCTGAAATGTTGAAAATAGCAACAAGAAATGCTAAATATAGAAGTGCTAAAAATAACACTGCTATAAATATCATTTTTGGATACATTCCAATTTTAGTTAGTCCCTGAACTAAAATCGAGAATTAAAATTTGAATTTGATCTTAGCAGTTGTTTGAAAAATAATTAATTAATTTATCTTGAGTTAATTAGATGGAGAAAATCAAACATGAAGTCTATGTGAAGACAAGCAACAGTTTTCCCTTTGATTGAGGAAGTTATCCCTTGATTTAGGAGATCAAGATGAGTTGTAATTTGAGTTCTAATTAGTTAGCTCAGTTAATTAAGTTAAGTCCAATTAGATTAGTTCCAACAGTTTGTGGAATTGATTGTGAGTTTAGTTAGTTAATGCATACATGGATGTAACTACTGTACTTCGGATAACTGAATATTCTCTCATAAATAACTCATGCATGTCATTTCAGTCAGAGACCTAGTTGAGATCAGATCATGGGACAATATACTATCAGTTGCAGGAATATTCCATTGAGGATATCTCTTGCATGCAGAAGGAATTCGTTCCTTGGAGATTGCGTAATTACTTCTGAGTTTGGTGAGTTGTGTGAGAGGTTAATCCACACAGGTGGCAGCCAGAGGACCCAGGAGAAACTGCACAAGGAAATAGGAGGCTTGGAGGATTGGAGGAAGGCATATGTTGTGTCTATTCAGTCTATGAGCAACGTTGAGGGATTGTACTGAGAGCTGGATAGCTTGTGAGCTAAACCTTTGTGTAATCTAGACATATTTCCACTTGTATGATAATACAGAGATTAGGGTTTTTAGCTCAGGCTTTCCCCCGAGTATTCTTCTGTGTTCATGTGTGATTGATTTCTCATTCCCTGTTATATGTGTTCTATTTGATCTTGCTCAAAATCGATTAAGCTTCCACAAGTTTGTTTGTAGAAGTAGATCAAGTATTTTGATTTAGTATATTACATTATCTGGTGATCTACAGTGAGATATTCTACATGGTATCGGAGCAAAGGTGATCAAAGCAGATCACAGTATACAAAGAAGGGAGAAGTTCGAAGTTTGAAGTTCCTGATTATAGAAATCGAATTCTTATCACATCTCAAATTTCACTAATGGCGTTCAACGATTTGAGACTCGAGTATGCCCTTGATGGAAACTCGAATTATATAGCCAGGAAGGATCGCATGGAAGTGGTATTAGAGGACAACGGTTTGAAGGACTTCATTGATCAAGAAGTCCCCAAGCTAGCAGCTACTAATGCCCAATAATTAGCGGAATGGAAGAAATGTGTGGCTAGAGCGAGGAGGATCTTTTGGAGGGAGTTCGAGACCACATTGTCTCGAGTCTCCATGGGAAGGAGACACCAATTTCAATGTGGAAAATAGTGAAGGATCTATATCAGAACAACAATAATCAGAGGAAGCTAGCGCTGAAAGACAAGCTTTGGAAAATCAAGTGTGAAAAGGGCGACATGATCTCTACATATCTGAACAAGCTCACCACCTGCAGGGATGAGCTTGGAAGTGTAGGGATCGTGACAGACGATGATGAAATGGTGAGTCTTTCTCTCCTCGGCCTTCCTAAGAGTTGGCATAGCTACCAAAACTCGGTAAATGGAAGAGAGAAACTGCTAGATTGGGAACGACTTTGGTTAGATCTGATGCAGGAGGAGATAATAAGAAGCATGATCCGGATTTAAAAAGGAACGCAAAAAATTACAGAGATAACCATATACCCAAATATGCAGTGGAAATAATACTTCATTTCATTAATGGAAAATATTGAAATATGCTTACAATCAGAAATGGAAATAAACTAGCTAGGGCGATGGTAGCTTATCTTTGAGAAGAGATGTGTTGGCTACATGCCTCTGAACTGACTTACAATGAGGCTCGAAGGCCTATTTATTGTTGAGAAACAATGAAAAACCCTTAACATTCCAAAACCTAACCCTAGGAGATGAAACGGCAAACTGTGGGCCCCGTTTGGGGGTAAGTTGGTACATCAACTTCCCGGGGTCGTAACTTTAGCATATGATCTCCGTTTGACGCGTACAATAGCTCATTAGAAAGATCTATTTGAGCACTATCATTGTTGGAATGGGCAACATGGTCCATTCCATGGACCCTTGTTGCCCCTGGATTCCCCAAAAAACGTCGTTTAGGGCCTCAAAACGGCTCCGGAAGTTCAGGACCCGAAAAACTGCTAAAAATAGTAAGTTGTGCTATAATTAAGGAAACTGAAAATGCTGGAAGAGACAATGATGGGGGTCCAGATGGACTTGGCAGGTGGCCACCAATATCCACCTGGATCATTCCTCCCCCCTTAGGAAGCAATGGTCCCCATTGCGTTGAGTTCCTCCATCTGCTGAACTTGTTCGGCACTGTCTGATGTGTCCAGTAATGGTGGGAAGCATGGTCGATGACGGTCCACATTAAACACTTGGTGCAGGTGAAGGAATGGAGGAATGTTGTGCTCCAAAGCATTGCTCCCCACAAGCTTGGTACTGCTGTAAGGACCATGTTGGAGTGGTCTGAGCTATGGGTTCTGGTAAGGCGTTCTTTCTGTCGATGCAACCAGACTTTGTTGCCCACCTAAAGCTTGTGTGGTACCCCTATGGGTGAGGAGAAGTTTTTCCTGTGTTTTGTCATGACTGTATCCCTTTGCTGCTGCTGCTCTGTGGATGAACCCTTTGCGGTGGCCATGGATGTAGCAACGATCTTCCGCTTACTTTGGGAGTGAACCATACAGATGAATTTCCTGGTCTGTGATATGAGCTTGCTGCCTTTCTTAGCAGTGATCAGAGATGTGGCAGTAGGTGGAGCTATCTATGGTATCCTGTATAATGAATTACTCAAATAAATAATGAAAACACGAGGCCTTGACTCATACACAGCATGTCGCCTCCACAAGTATGGTTGGCCTAATAATACATCACAAACATCCAGAGGTGTAACATCACACAATACCTCGTCGGTGAATGGTTTGATGCTGTAGGGAAGGCGGCACCGCTGGAGAACTTTGAGATCTCGTCCTTCATGAAGCCACCCGATACTGTATGGCTGTGGGTGTGGTGTAGTCGGTAGGCCCAACCGCTTCACGACCTCTGCTGAAATCAGG
>APFE031005065.1:0-10403 GCA_000404065.3 Pinus taeda | reverse complement strand
CTACCATAACATAAAACAGAGTTAATCTATTATAGTGAGCTTTTATTAAAATGACAGAAATATAGATTAAACTATAAAATGTGTTAAAACTATATTTATACCAAGGGACCTTTTAAATTAATTAAGTGGATTTTACTTATACGTGGAAATAGTTGAGTGGTATGAGAGATAAGCTCATCAGAACTTTTCAAATGAGACAAAACAAAATAGTTTTGATATTGAGCGGCTTCGATATGGAGCAGATGCAATATCGTATTCAACTCCATTTAATAACTTTATCGGCTCCATTACATATCGAGGGTCTTACAATTGTTACCATTTAAAAGTTATGATATACAAGCAGACGTGATATCCCGATTAGACCATCGTTAATACACATATCGGGTATGACTTATCAAAGCCCTACAAATATCGGAAGTCTGAGAGCGAAGGGATATGAATATCGAACGTCGAAGATCAAAGGGAGTGTTGTATTGGAGGTCGAAGATCAGAGGAAGTGTTGTATCAGAGTTTTTAAAAAAGCTTGCTCAGTTGAAAATCTTCGAAAGTGTTGACCTTGATGGGAGAAAGAGTAATGATGTGGCAGGTGGGCCCTCTGACAGCCGCTTATAAATTATAGTGCCTTTATATAATGGTCAGACTTTGGTTATATGATATGTTTGTTTTAATACTCCGAAGTTTATAAAAAGGGTTTGCCACATATATATTTCGAATTTAATATGATCTCCATGCCACTTATAATAGAGATCGAGGTTTTAACATCGTGGAATTCTAAAAGGATTCCTTCGATGTCAAATTTTCAATATCTCTGATTATTTCAAAAAATAACCTCTTATTGAATGGTTAAGGCCTAACCTAAAGCCACTTAATTATATCAATCTTGGTCTCGGGGGCTATGTATAAAATATAAATTAATATTTACAATTGAAAATTAATTATTTACAAATAAATACATTTATAAAACAAAAGTAATGTACAATTTATACATTTTAATAGGCCAAGGCAATGAAAAATATCCAATCTTCAATTAGGCGCCCTTTACAAACCAAACAACCAAATGAGATCAAAAAGTTATGATAGGAAGATAGGAACAAATTGAACTCATTGAAGCAATCCAAATACTCAAAATCAAATAGTAATATGACCAACCATTCAATCAAAGGGTCCCCATAATGAAAATTTAAGTGAATTAATGGGGGGGGGGGGGGGGGCGGTTTGTTGTTTTTACCAACAAACCAAATTATAAGCATATATTACTGATGATTATTAAGTGTCACAGGAGGTCACTCGAATTCACTTGCATATGATGAGCCAACAATCTTTGGTTTGATCAATTGAATACTATTGACACTAGAATTTAAAGTTTCAATTAATATATCTGTTATGGCTACTAATGGGATGATAATGGCTGCAGGCACAGGTTTGTTGATTGGTCGAGTGCCTCCATATGGGTGATGGGGATGTACAAGATATATAGAACATCATGGGAGGGGTTCGACGACGTCCTTGATTCCACTCGCTAGCACTCCCATTGTGACTTGGGCTAGAAAGTATTGTGATACCTTCACCTTGAAGCTCATGATGCTATCAGGGTGGACCCTGAATTGGGTCTCTTATGAGGGTTTACTAGGGGACATGCATTAAGGTGGATTTCTTGATCCCTAGCACCATTAGTCTCACCATAGAAGACAAATTAGGAGTTGACAATGGCATTCATTGTTGTGCCCGATTTTCCCCTCTTAGTCATAGATGCTTGAAGGGCAAGCAATGTGGAACACTTGGAACTTCGAAAGGGAGTTCTTGAAGGGGATAAGTTACATGGCGCTCTTGGCAAGGAATAAAAAAGGTTGGAAACTAAATAAGGGTTCATGACCATGCAATAAGAAGCACAAATTCACATAATGTAAGTAAGCGAGTTTTTGAAAATTTAAATCAGATGTAAACTTTTGGGAAAGGGAGAATAGTTATAATTATAAAAGTTGAACTGAATAAGTAACCTTCCCATCACAAACTCTTAGAAAACCTTAAATATATAATGTATGTTTAAATAACTCCTAAGTATCAAAATTTTTCTAATAACAAAGGGAAAAGGGCACATAGAGTTAAAATAAGAAACATTTATGCAAAGACAATTTACTCTCATTAGGAAAAGAGGGTTGTACATGAAATTAAAGAATAGTAATTTAAATTTTTGAGAAAATGAATTTCATGAGAGAATCTCCATGTGGCAAGAGCATAACACATAAATCTCCAACTAAGATTTCAATTTGACAAAAATAGGGAGTAGTTGGGGAACAATATCTAAGACCTACATGTTGACTTAAGTTAATGAACAGAAAATGGGCAGTATAAATTGGGATCAAGGGACAACTAGGAGAAGAAATAGAGAAACGTGTTTGGATAAGGGAAACTAGTATTTTTAATAATAATTTAAGTAAATAATTTTAGGGGAGATTTGGTGAGAGGTTGACATATGGATAGATGAATAATCAAAATATTAGATTAACAGAAACAATTATTTTTGCATGAAGTGACAAGTGTTATCACTGAAACCTTCTATTAAAGAAGGAGAAAGTTATGAGAAAGAGATTATCTTTTACCCTATTGTTGGATGACTATTATATTAATATTGTGTACTTAGAGTGACTATTGAGATCTATGGTGACTTTGGTGGAGGTGGAGGCTCTGTGAGTGGGGAAACTCTTGAGCTAGAGTGCTCTCCTCCACTTGCTAGTGTTATTCTTCTTTCATACAATTCCATCACATCTCGGGGGTCCACGAGGAAGAAGAGTACCCAAGGAAATGTTGGGAGGTCAATTGTCAAGTTTGTGATGTTTGTTCGAATGCAAAAATTCCACGTGTACAAGGACAATATTAATGGCCTTTGGAAACGCTTTATATGTGTATTATTATTATTGGTTATAATAATTACTGGATTTTAGAGGTTAAAAAAATGTTTCCTAGTGCAAAATCCTTGGTTGATGGTATGTGTACCTTGAGTTATTTGTATCTAGATAACCTGTTATGTTGGTTGTAAATGTTCAATGGATGAATTAATTAAAAAGAAAATATAACATTTCTTATTATTTTTGTAACTTTTTGACTTGGAATGCATAACTTATTCTTGTTGATAAATATTTGTGTCTGGCATCATGTGTATGAATATTTTTTTGAATATTTAAAAAAAATTGCATACTTAGGAAGGTTCTTATAGGCTCCTTCAACTCTTAACCAAAGTTACAATATTTACTCTTCTTCATCATGAGCATGTGGCTAGCCCCCTTTCCATCAATAATGGAGGCTAATGTGGCATTTTCTCGACTTCTGGAGGTCAATTTTGATAGGTCAACTTTAGGGATGCATAACTTTATCATACAAGCGTTGATTGAGGTGATTCTTGCATCGTTGGAAATTTATTGGCATTTAAACTATAGATTTAAAGTAAGGTTGAGATTGCAAAAAAACATTCATTTAAGGCCTTAAAATGGGTCCTAAAGTTTTTGAACCAAAATTTTCCAAACTGGGACCACTAGTGAAAATGGTCTTTTACAATGATTCCTCCACATATTCCACTCTAAAAGCATTACAATGGATGAAAAATAAGATAATGAGCCAATTTGGATTATACCTCCCCATTTTGGGAATTTTTTTGTTCCCAAAGGCTTCTACTAAACAAAGTGGGGGAATTTTTCCTCCACCTTCCTCAAGGGTACTATTTAGCCTTACCTGGAAGCTATCATTTCAACCCAATTTTCTTAAGGTCATGTTGCCCCTATTTTTCAGTTTTGGACCTCTTCTGTAAAACTATATCTTTTTCCAACTCTACTTTAGCATCTCGTGCCAATTTCTCTATAGAAGGGACGATTTGTTCCTCTTCCTGGTATAGCATGGAAGGCTCATAGATTTTCATATTATTTACGTTCACCACTAAGTAGATGCACATGTATGGGGGTGGATTGAATTTATAGACATTCTCTCCAACCTTTTATATTATCTCAAAGGGACCATATTGTAGATCCTTGATTTTCTTACCAGGACCCTACAACCTCTCCTTATTCAACTACAACCACACTCTATCTCCCACCTTGAATGACTTCTCTATTATATGTTTATCATTCTCGACCTAGTATTTTTCCTATGGCTTCTGCAACAACTCCTATACTTGTATATGGATATACTTGATCTTCTCAATAATTTTTTCTTCTCTTAGGGCATCCATGTAAGATCCTTCCTGACTCCTCCTTGCTACCCATATGAAATATCTAAAGATGAAGGTGCCAAATATCTGAAACAAGTTTCAAATGGAAACTTTCTAGTAAAAGTGTGGATTGCTATGTTATAGGAGTGTTGTATATAGGCCATATTTTCATTGCAAGTCTTTGGATGCTTTTGATTCTAACCCCTCAAAAGCTGCACCAAATTCTTGTTGACTATTCTCCTATTTGTTCGTAGATGAAAAGTTGTTGACCTCTTTAACTTTATTTCCATCTTCTCCCACGATATAGCCCAAAATCCACTAAGAAATCTTGTTTCATTGTCTCAAACCATGCTCCTTGGTATCTTAAAGTGCACCCAAACCTGTCCAAAGTAAAAGTCTATTGCTTATTACCCGTTGATGATCTTTCTACAAGGAATTATGACACACATCTTGCTAAACCTGTCAACAAACAAGTAGTCATGTTCCTTCTTGGTTGTTGGTAAGCCTCCCACAAATTCCATGGAAATACTTTCACAAGCATGAGTGGGTACATGCAAGGGGTGATATAGACTATGTTTCCTATTACTAGGATTTTCGGTACAATGAAGTATGCATTCTCTTATGAACCTAGCTACATCTTCCTGCATCCTAGGTTAGTGCACATGTCACTGCAAGTTAGCCATTGCCTTCACTACATCAAAGTGTCCTCCAACCATGGAGGTGTGAACCTATATGGTTAGTTATAATCGCTCACCTTTAGGAACACAAATTTTCTAACCTATAAAGTCCTCATCCTCTACATATGATTCTTTGTATGTATCATGGGTGAAAGGTACCATGTGCATCAAAGTTCCCAAACTTGTGACCTTTGATATGGGTGACCTTGAAAACATGTTGACAAACTTGTTCATGTTGCACTTCTAATACTTTATTACTGAATGAAATTGTTGTGGAAACCACATCCACTTGTAACACCTAGTCTACTGTAGCTTACTCTAGGCTTGTAGGTACCGTAGTGGTTGTTGATATGTGTGGATTATTATCTCCTTTCCCATCAGATGGTGTTTCCACTTATTCAAAGCTTGCACCAAGGCATAAAGCTTCTTATCATAGGTGGGTTAGTTGGGAAACACCCCATGAAATACTTCAAAATTGTAGCATACATTCCTTCCTCACTACATCAAGACTACTCTCGTAGCATACCTGCTCACATTTGTATCCACTGTGAAGGGTTGCTACAAGTTTGGTAATGCCAAAACCAATGCTTGAATAATCTTCTTCTTTGACTCCTCAAAGGCCCTTTGCTGGCCCTTTCTCCAATGGAAAATCTTGGCACTCGTTATTATGGCATGGAGTGGTGTTGCTACTATTGAAAACGAGGCTATGAATTTCCTCGAATATTATGTTTACCCAATGAAATTCTTAACCTATGAAACATTAGTAGGCACCAGACACTTCACGATGGTCTCCATCTTGGTAGGATCTATCTTTAGCTCTCCTTTTCCGATCACATATCCCAGTTGTGAAAACTCATGTTTCTTGAGATTTTCTAGTAGTTGGTGCTTCTTTAATATCTTTAGCACCTGTGCCAAATGTGAGATGTGCTTCTCCCAAGTACCATTGTATACTAGTATATCATCCAAAAAAAAAATAGCAAATGAATCTATAAAATGGTAGAGTATATCATTCATTGACCTCATAAATGATGTTGGTGCATTGCATAAGCCAAATTGCATATCTAACCACTCATACAAACCCTATCTAGTTTCGAAGGTGATCTTCCAGGTATCCTCTTCTTTGATTCAAATTCAATGATAGCCTGACTTTAAAGTCCATCTTGGTGAAGTATTTGGCTTGTTGTAACTGGTCTAGCAGATCATCTATCCTAGGTAGGGGATACATGTTATTAAGCATAATTTTACTTAATTCCCAATAATCAATACACATTCATCAAGTCCCATCCTTCTTTGGAAAAATGATGATGGGTGACCCATATGGTGATGTACTTGGTAGAATGACACCGTTTTCTAGTAATTGTTGCAATTGTTTCTTCACCTCACTTGCTTCTATAATGGACTAGTTGCAGAACCCAATGTTTGGTAGCATAGAGTCCGACGATAGTTGGATCTCATCCTCAACTTCCCTCTAGGGTGGTAACTCTTTATGTTCCTAGAATACGCCCTTGTATGCCTATAGAAACTCTTCCAACCATTGTTTCTATTCCTTAGTACAATCCTCCATACGTGACTTTGCTCTCATTGACTCTTTCATGAATTGATTTTTTCGTAAAAATAGTAAAACATACTTTTTTCTAGAACTGAACAGTTTCTTGGCTTGGTTGACACTTACCAATGAACTTTTGGACTTGCCCTTGTCTGCGTTGATGGTGAAGAACTTTCCATCCTTGATGAAGCAATACTAGTTGGTTCTCTGCATGAAGATTGCATCTTGTATATTAAGGACTTACAAACACCACTCCACATGCATCAAGGGGAACTACAAACAATTATACTCATCAATAAAATCAACACTAATAGAAAATCTGATTTTGGACTGTTTAATTACCTTTATTTTTGCATCCTTATTTACCCATTCTTACGAATATGGGTTTGGATGATCACGAACTTCCAATCCTAATTTTCTGATTAATTTCACTACAATGAGAATCACTTGTGATCTTAAGTCAAATAGAGCATCAAATTTTGTCTTCTTGACTTGTATCTTTATATGCAAGACTCTGGTCGTGTTGTTTTATTCCTATTGTTGAAGGCTACTCAAATTTACCCCCTTCTGCAGTGATGTACAAACAATCTTCCCATTTGGATGCAACTTCCAATGCTTCTCCTCTGCATGACCATCAATGTTATAATGGTTGTAATGGTTGTTTGGAGTTTGAGACTAATGTGTTATGGTTGCTGTCATTTTTTCTTTTCTCCATTTCCACTTCTTCTTCCCCTCCTTGGAAGTTTTTTGGTGATCCTTCTACTTTTACCCACTTGATTTTCCTTTCTTTGGGCCTATTTTCTCTAGGTACTGTGCCTTTTCTTAGGCCTTATCCATTGTTTTGGGTTCGAACAACATCATTTTCTTCTACATATAACTCTATAAACCCCCCAAATACGTGAGGAGTGCATCTGGGTTCTTCGAGGAGATACCACGCATTATGGGTACTTTCAGTGATGTACTCTTATACATTCAACCCCTACCTTTGCCCAAAGCAATACCATCATCTCCACTGGTCCTCTACATACCTAATAGGTTAAAATTGTGACCTTGTGAGAGTTTTTTAAATTCCTCCCTCTTATTCATTGAAGGATCTCCCTCCAACCTTAAGTTCTCTGTTTAGCTTTCTGTCATGTCCCTTTAATGATCATCATAAGAGGGTGACTAATTAGCATATCTAATTCCCATAGGTTATAGTCAGGATATAGGGAGTCACTTAATTTAATTATTTAATGTCATCCTAAGGTGATATTGAATAATTAAATTAAAGAAGGGATTATTAAGTGACTTTTGATTTAATTAATAAATAAAACTTATAAATTCACTTTATTATTAAAAAGTGACTCATGGTATTTCTCCGACCCGTGGTCTTTGGATGGGGAAAATTATAAAAATAAAGACGAGAGTTCATTCAATATATGATTGGATATTTAATGAATTGATATTGGAGCTCTAGTAGTTTACTGTGTGAGGGGAAACCCTTGTGGAAATCTCATTTTTGGTGTTGGAACTATACACCTAGATGGTGACGATTAGTTTCAGTGGTGAAACATCCACCTTATCTAGTCAAGAGGGAGAACCATTGTAGGTTCTTCATTAGTGCTTAACGAGGAAGGAAATCTAGAAAAAGGATGAATTATTCCAATATTTCTAGAGCTCATATTTAGGAGCCAATGAAATTGTGCCAGTATAACTACAACTAGGGTTGATCGTGGAGGATTTTCTAGAGTGGGCTGAGCTATTCTCTTGTCAGGTTTCCAAATATAATGTAATGTGAATTCTCCTCAATGTATTTAATAAAATTGGTTGGAATTTGGTGTGGTATTTTCTTTTAAAAAATTGTGGTTATTTATTCTCCAAATTATTCATTGGAATTTATTTAAATTTTCAACAAATTATGTATAGAAATTTTATGAAGAAGTCTAGGATGAAAAAATCTTTAAAAAAATGATAAAATAAAATAAAAAGGATATTACACTTTCTAATGAGGGTGCCCTCTAATTTTGGCTGAGAAAATGAAATTTTGTAATCTTCCTCTATACGATGAACACTAAAATAAACTTCTAATTACCACAACTAGTGATTTAACTTCCACTATAAGGAAAATAACTTATAGCGGAGTTTATAACAAAGGCTTTTAGTGTTATAAAATTGGCAACAATTGTCAAAAAAACATCCACTAAAACATCTGTTTTTGATAGCAGATGTTTTAGCAGAGGTTTTAATGGAACTTTATGACAATTGAAAAAATTTGGGCGATCAAAGGTTTTAGCGAATGTTTTTTGTGGTGTGTTTCATGCAACAAGTAACACTTGTGCGCTAAATCGAGCGGCATACATACCTAAAAGCACTAAGGCTTTGAATGAAAAGAACACTGACACATAATATACATTGCACTAGTGCTCTTACATCAAATTTCCCTAGGGCATTCTTGTAAGGAACGACACTCGAGCACCCAAAAAATAATAGTTGTACCGATGTGCTTTTTTTAACTTTCATGTATCTGTTGTACAAACATCCTAGTGCGTTAGTTATACAAAATTACTATTGTTGTTCATTTTCATAATGCACCAGGATAGAAATAATATATTTTAGCACTGGGTTGCTTGTTCGATGAAAGCAATAGTACGATGAGAATTATAATGCATCGAGACATTAATATCAAACAATATTGGTGCTTGAAGAAATAAAAGCTCCGGTGTTGTCATTTTCCGAAAAGGCACCGATCCTGCAAAAATATGTCATCATGGTCCTTTTATATAAAATAACACACCAGTGCGTTTTTATGTTATAGATGAACCAATTCTTTGAATAGGATTTTCTCTTTTTTGTAAACATCGACCTGTGACAGTGCAATTATTGTAATTTTTTAAATTCGTTATTTATCAAAAAATCGACATATATCTTATAATAGTATTCATATAAATTAAAATTTGATTAGTGCATTTGTGTATGATGTTTTGATTAATTATCGGATTTCACATCTCTTCGTTGTAATATTTAATCAGTGGTGTAACATTTCACATTGACATTGGATAACACAATAGAATAAATTAAAATGTATTTTATTATATATCAATAAGAGGCTCTTTGCCATACAAAATATGATTGTTATTGGTAACCCCTTGTCTTTCAATTGAGACGCTATGTCCATTACATTAAACAAAATGTCTCATTTTCATAGACAATTATTTCAAAAAATACAATAGGTTGCATTCATATCCAAATATATCAGCGTTCTTCGTTGGAACTCTTGTTAGTGCTCGAGCTACTTCCATGGCTTGGGGTTATTTGGAGGAATATTTTATTCATTTCATCGATTGTTTTCGTCTTCTTGATCTTGTTCCATTTGCAAACATAAAAATAAAGTGTAATGAGTGTATATACATTGGTGAGAATAATGAAAAATAAAATAAACAATATACATCAATGTAAATTGAATAGCAATGTACCATAGCAAGAAGTGAGTCATATGTTGTGCACATGGTTTCAAAACCAAGTCTCATGCCTTGTTGCAACAAGTCTTCTGGTGGCGTAGTTCCATACTTTGGTTCCTGCATGTTTTAAACCTCATTATTAATCATATATTTAATATAAAAGATTTTTTTGTTTTATTAATTATAAACTTAGAGAAGTAAAACAACATAGATATTTACAAATTCCACAATTAATTTTCGATATGCCAACATATACTCACAACCCTTATTTAACTTAATGTCAATCAATTCTTCTGATGGCTCTTCTTTGTATGTTAGCACCTATTCGAAGACACTCAAGGATGGTTGATGTAAAACAACTTAAAATATGCAAAAATGAAACCTTGAGTTCTTATAAGGAAATATTAACAATTATTCACAAACTTTGAAATGACCTTTTTCTTCCTTGTCGTCCTGTTTTATGTGTTGATGAGTTCTATCTTGTTTTCTTTTCTGCAAGAAAACACTTGAAAATTAATATTTTATGCTAAATTGTTTTTTATATG
>APFE031005056.1:0-11516 GCA_000404065.3 Pinus taeda | reverse complement strand
TTGCCAGTGAGAACTATTCCTATCATAGAGATGATTGAATACATTCTGTAAAAGATTACTTCTGCTGATATAAAAAACTTTTGCTGATAGACTAATACTTCTGATGGCGAAAAAAAATTTGCTCTTATGAAGAAAAAACTTCTGCTGCTAAAAAATGATTTTGATATGGAAATATATTCAAAATCATTCAAAATTCTGCTACGCCATTTATATATTATTGATCATTGAAATGAATACTGATAACATATATCACCATATATATCACCGCAAAAAAAATGTTTGAGGGCTTGTGTTAACCCTACCACCGTATCATATATCACAGTTATCACATAAAAAATTTGTGTTTAAACTGTAATATATATCACACATATAGATAATTGAGCGCTTGCTGCCACTGTAATATATATTGCTGCATAAGCAAATGCATGTTTGTGTTACCACTCTCAATTGGAGCACGTTATCACCTTATCACATGCTATCACTGTATATCAATCAACATTTGATAATGGATATCAACTAGGAAGTCGTTTTGGCACATAAGCGCACTGTTATGGACTTTTTTTTTGGATCAAGATGTGGGGCAAGGCGTTTATACGGATAGCGTTTCAACCTGGGCATTTGCACGGACAGCGTTTCAACCTGGGCGTTTACACGGACAACGTTTTAAAACAAAACCCAAATTGGTTTCAAGCTAGTATCACCGGAGATGCATCAACTCATAAGCTTTCATTAATGTGCAATGAGTTACCATTGTGCACAGGCGCTAGGATGGTTCATCTGGAAAAAATACAAGAAACGAGCTCCTATGGAGGATATGCCATGGCCTCCACTTCCCAACATAAACCCAGATCAGTTAGTCACCCCCAATATTCACAAACAATAATGGTCATACCGAGATCTGATCGAATTCAGAGAATTATCACAGAGCTAATGACAAATCAGAAGAGTAACGCACGTTTTCTCGCAGACAGCACGCGTTTCAGTAATTTTAAACAACATTCTAAATATCTGATACAGTCAAAACAGTGTTTCATATTATGAACTTAACGATGACAGTCTATATCATTACCATATTGCGTTATCTATCAGGGCAGACTCCGAGCATTTTTGATATCCGATACAGCGAAAACAACCTTCAAGGCTTCTCAATTTCTGAATCAGTAGTTACGCATTCTGTGAGACAGTGTTTCCTTCAGGCATGGCAGCGTTTCTTGTCAGGCATGGCAGTGTTTCTTGTCAGGTAGCGTTTCTCCTTCAGGCAGTGGATAGAGGAGCAGAAGGCAGGCAGTGGACAGGAGTTACAAAGCAAGGTTAAAAAAAGAACCTGGGACTTGTGCTCTGATACCATGTCAGACCAGGAGTAACTCCAGAAAAACTGATTCGTTTATTCAATTAGCCAGTTATCTATTATATACATGAATGTGATCGTTCAGTTCATCTTCTTGATGACTGTTCACATTCAATTCCCCCAATCACTGAGGATTAGGTGTCAACAAAAAATTATATTTACCATTATTCTTCTTAATATTAGAGGAGCCACCACATGAGAGGTTTGACTCCTAACTGCCAGGAAAACAATGAAAATTGGTTATGGTCTAAGAAGGTACAAAAAATACTTCCATTTTCCCAAGAGGGATGCCCCCATTTGGTTGATTTGACCACCATAAGCTAACATGACTGGAGATAAATGTCATGCATGGAAGATGTATAAAAAGGGACGTGGGAGATAAAGACTATAATTGTACCTAGAACTAGTAGGACATTGCTTAGGTTGAGGAGGTGTAAATTTGTGAAATATTTCTGATTAGTTTCCTAGTATGAAAGGAGTCTAGCACTCAAGTTGGAATTTTACTTTAAGGGTGGTCTTTATTGTATTTCCCGGAATTCAAGATACTAGACTTGTGGATGTATTTAGCAAGGACTAAGACAATATGGACTTTATTCGGTTATCACTACTTCGATCATTTATATAATTAGGAAAATATATACTCTCTAAGTACTTGGAGAGGTACTGCGACAAATGATTGATATTTGAAAGCATTGTGATTAAGATGGAGAAATACTTGGATTCCATACACCATGGGGTGCTTGCCAAGGGGGATGATAAACCACTCTAGGTGCTTTTTGTTAGTCTAAAAAAACCTCTTAGATTGCTTTCCATAACCAATAAACCTACTATAATTAAAATATTATGTGGAGTGGCCATGGTTTCCACAAGTATTAGCAAATAAAAATTGATTTTTATGAAGATTTTGTTTCTTTTTTTCTTATGAAATTGAACAATGTCCTAAAGGTTAAGAGTAAAAGTTGAATATTTTCATAGCTGTAAATATTTATTTTATTTTTTAAAAATAAAATCCTTCATTTTTAAAGGGAAATAATCGCCTTTTGTTTGTTCTAGCTACAAAACTATCGTGAATGGATGTAGATGTCATGAGTGAAAGACAATCTAAAAAAAATTGCATGAGATAAAATCAATCTACATGAAAATATAGTGTTCCACTGGGAGAAAAAGTTTAGGAAAAATATAATGATGATGAAAGGAGGAAGAGATGGACAACAAGGGTGGTGTTACCTTTAAGAGGGGGAACGTCCCTATGTTATGATTTTAATAAAATGATAAATAATTTTGTAATGCTCCAAAAAAATGGTTGCATTACATTACATTCAGCGGCATCAAGAAATATTTATGGAACTATTGTAACTAGATTGCTCACCATAAATGATTTGGTTAAAGAATATATTCTTCGAGGGGATGCAGGCATAAGGATTCTAATTATCACACTATGATGAATTCCTATGAAATATTTCATGCTGGGTTGATCCATCTTCCAAAAATTCCCATGTTGTTGTCCTGATACTTGTCACCCTTGCAATCAGCTCGTCAAAATAACAAAAGTAATATGATGTACCTCATTTGTTCTCATGGGATTTTATGGCCATAATGCATTGGGTTGGGGGAGAAAAATTAGTTACTAGAGTTTTTGATTTTGAAAAGGATTTGTATTTCAACATTTCAACGTGTTCAATGAGATTCCCACTCATAAATATTGAAAAAGACATGTTTGTGAATTAAACCTAGTCTAAATATTAAATATAGAGAAAGTCAGTATTAAAGAAATAATGAAACCCTGTGTTCTTTCTTTTTCATAGTTTCTTTCTATAAATATCAATGTCAATGTTTTGCAATCTTAAAAAAAAAAATTACATATCTATCTGTGTGTTTTAATTCTAACCGATACACTTGGAAATATTTAACTTTAACCATTGAAAACTACATTTGACCTACCAATCTATTTTTTAAGATGTTGAAATATTCGTTTTCATCCATGAAACTTTAGTCTTCAATCATTTTTTTTTGGATTCACGATAAAAGTTTCGTCTCAATGAATCCAATCATTCAATATGTCATGGAGAAGCCCAAGAAGGAATATTTGATTAAATTTTGTATACCTAACTGAGTGAAGTAAAACTGGATAGAACGAGGGAAAGATATATCAGTGTTTATACGTGAAGAAAAAGAGATATAACTGAAAATCCCTCATTCCTTGAACTCCAACAACTTGGCAAGGCTTCACATCTTATGTTCTATTGTTCGCACTAGAAATCAAATTTTTTTAGTATTAAGTAGATACCTTCCCAAAATACAATTTCATTTATTTAATGCATTTGAAATATAGATAATAGGCATGCTTTTATAATTTTTATGCATTTATTTAATGCATCTGAAATGAGAAAAACCTCCTTTTATTCACTGGATGCCAAATAAAAGAAATATTTTATAATTATTATGCATTTATTGAATCCATATGAAATATGGATGAATAGACATACATTTTCCTTATTTTCTTATTTAATGCATATAAAATAGAGATGAATGAGTCTGGTTTTATAATTTTTATGCATTCATTTAATGCATGTAAATTATGGACAAATAAGTATGGTTTTGTAATTGTATGTATTTATTTAATGTATTTGAAATATGAGAATATAGACCTGCACTTATAATTGTGTACTTTTGCATTATGTGTTTGGGAATTAAAACAATAGTCATATTATACCATACTAACATAGTTTGTGTACTTTTGCATTATGTTTTTGGGAATTAAAACAATAGTCATATTATACCATACTAACATAGTTGTTGTATTGGAAGAGACAAGAATGGTTTTGTTTTAAAGAGAACAAGTAGATTATTATCTATGGTTTTGTACTTAAAAGAACAAGTAAATTGTTACCCATGGTTTTGAAACAAGAAGAACAAATGGGAAACAATATCATGGTTGTTCTAACAGATTCCATGGTTTTTCATTTGGATTAAGAGAATTAAAAGTGTGGTATTGTATATAATAATAAATATATTTCATATGTTAATTAGTTATGGTTGAGTACTTGATGATGCATGTAAATGTAAAATATCAGTTATGGATATCACTTTTACTCTAATTTATGCATGTCCAAGAAAGTGATTCCATGACAAGAGGTATAATGCATAAAAGATTATTAGTGTTTACATGATAATGGGTAAGACTAATTATTTGAGATAGAGGGATTTTGATTCTCTCACTTATATGTTTAATGAAAATGTCATAATATTTTGGGTTTTGATAAACTAATATTTTAGATAATCATGATCTTAGATTTGTTAACAATAATGTAACAATAATGTTTGTGGGAAAGAATCATGAATTTCCTAAAGAATAGAGTGATAGTTTGTAAACTAATCATTTTTTGGATTATACCTAATATTATGGCAAGCGATGAGGTCATTATGTATAACTATTGTTACATCCAAAGTCGAAGATGTTCAACCATATCTTATAATGGGTAACTTACTGCAATAAACAACTGTGCCATGAAAACATTGTGTTTAAAGAGTAGTGGGGTAAAGTGTTTCAGAAACATGATATCATGTTTATTATAATGGCCTCTAGTTAATTATGCTTGAATTAATGACTATGTTTTCTTTTTGTAAAATTCTAACAATGGACAAGGGATGGAATCCCTTGTTGCTACCATTGAGTGAGGGGTGAACTCCCTCACCAAAAATTTAAACATTTTTTCATTTTTCCCTTTCAAGTTTCTAGGGTAACATTGGTGTCTATTTATGTGCTTTCCTATTATGTTATCTTGATGATATTGGTGTTTATGCGCTTTCCTATTATGTTATCTTGACGATATTGGTGTCTGTTTATGTGCTTTCCTATTATGTTATCTTGATGATATTGCTACCTTGCATGATGTTGGAAATTACATCATTCAATGTGTTATTAACATACTTTCATTAACTCAACAATGTTAATGATGCATGGTGCAAAATAATGCATGATATTAATAATCTACACTAATGAGTATTCCTTTACAAAATATCGTTCTTCCATTTCTACAGTTACTTCACTTAATAGTCATCATTATATCATTTGATGAACAATTATGTATGTGACAAGTTATTCATAGGATGCTACATGTTTGTAAAACTTGATAAAAAAAAAACTAATCCCATGTATTTTGTACGAGGTATACTAAAGGATGTTACATATGGTGCCAGATTCCATAGGCAGGGTTCTGTGGTCACACAACAACATTTTAATTGATAAAGGCTGTGGCGAGATCAATATTCCTTGTGGACCCCATAAGAATTCTCTTTGTGCCATACTGTTTGATCTTATGGATTCTATCACAAATTCAACAGTATATCCTTCCAACACACTTTCAAGCCAAAATCACAATGCAAGAAACCTTATTACTCGTTGGCACAACTGCTCTGTAGTCCACTATCTTGGACCATTATGATGATAAGTCAAATTCTCGTCCACCAGCCACTGAATCCATTCTATCAAGATGATTGGGTATTCTGCGAAGAATATCTCATGGAACTTAGTAAGCACATATTTCGGTAACCAATCTTCAGCCCTTAATCTCACTAGCTCCAAGATTGTGCTTCTTCTGATTCAACAAGCGAGTGATTTTTTCCTTTGATGGACTCCATGGTCTCCAAATTATTGTTATGTAGCAATCCCATCATAAAATAATCTCGATCCCGACAACATAACCATTTGCTACATGAGGTTTATACAGGCCTTGGTTGGCATGCAATATCGAGCAACAAAACCAACTCCACCACTAGCCCTTTCAACATCACTCATAGAGTGGATGATGTCTCACCCAAGGTGACAAGGGGGACTACTAAAACTAGGTTTCTGCAGTTAGATGGAACTATTGTGTATGAAGTAGTATTTTCCTAATTTAATGTTCTATGTGCATAACCTTAACATGATAGAAAAATAATAGAGGTACTTAACTCCTATGTTGCGTGAAATATTGTAGAAATCCATTTTCACACTACTCAACTTCAACGGAGACAAATAAAAACATCATATTTAGTCATACAAAATTAGAGAGAGAAACCTAATCATTCTTCTGTTAATTCATCCAAATGAGGTGTGTGATGTGCTATAACAAGATATGTCATAAACTCGCACATCGACCTAGCATTCGTAAGCCACAAAACATTACATTTTCTGGCATCACCATGAGTAGATTAACTATGTGTAGCTTACATATTGAAGGATAGACTCAACAAAAGTACTTGACCCAATGGTGAGTTGAGCAAACAAGCATTAACATGAAAAACTAACAGAGAACAATAGAAAATCGAGTTAACTACAAAAACACTATAAATTACAAAGCTAATGACCCCAAATTGGCTAATAAACCAACCAACTCCAAGATGGATAATTTGGGTGTTCATATTGCCCCTCGGTGCATCCTTGATCATCATCCATTGAGTCATCGTCCAACTCATTTAGTATTCCACGTCAGCGTAACCATTCTATTTTTTTTTCATAGCCTTCTCCAGTTGTCCCACTCGCTCTGGCTGACTCTGATCCCTATTTAGAATATCCTCAAGCGACCTCTCCTCCACTTCACCAACTTACCTTTCCCTTCAAATACCTTTCATGGTGTTCATCACGAGGATCCTCCCCATCTGCCATATGTCTTTAGATCCTAACTACCTAGACGTGCCTTGCACACATCCTCATATAGTTGGCACTATGTTGAGTTGCATGCGGTGCTCCTCTGCACTTAACCTTCCTCCCTTATGCCATCTTCTCCACTATGCATTGGGTCCCATACTTTTGCACCAGGTTCCCTTGTTGCATGCGGTTTCTCACACTTGTGCAAAAATAAAAAATAAAAATTCCCTACAACTTTTGTTTACTCAAATTTGTATACATAGAGGAATAATGAATGATCGATTGTACATTAGAACAATAAATTTGGACCTTGAATAAGGATTTTCTTGCACATTCATAAAGAGCTCTAAGACATAAAATGTTTATTTAGAGAGAATCAATAATATTATAATACATGGAAGATAGTATTCCTCTAATAAATTATTTACTACTATGATTCATTCATGGTAACTCTTTCTTTTGAAACTAGTAAAGAAAAATAATCTGATAACTATAATTGGAAAATATTTCCTACATTAAATCTAATCTCTATTAAAACTCAAAAAATAATTAAAACTAATTTAAAATTTTTGTTTTAAAATATTAAAATCACAAAAAAAAAGGGAAATTATCATACATAAAATAAAATAAAAGAAAAATAAGAAAAATATTTAATTAATAATAATTAAGATTTAAAGATACGAAGACAAATTTATTTTTGTTAAAATATATATTAATTAAAATAATTTTCATTTATCATTATCATAAAAATTAATCAAATAATAAATATTTTAAAAATTAAATATTATTTAAAAAAATTTAATAATATATTATTTAAAATATTAAAATTAGAAAATTATCTTAAATATATAATATATTATTTATATATAATATAATATATATATTATATATATATTAAAAATGTAAAATACTAAAACAAAAAATAAATTCATACATAAACAATATAATACTAATAAATAAAACATTTAATATACAAATAAATAAAACATTTAAAGTTTTCCGAACTTCACATATTCATATTCACATTCATAATTAATTAATTAATTAATAACGTGCTTGAGCTTTCTAAATCTTTCTGTATAAAAAAATAAAAACTGGTAAAGTAACGTTTTCTGAATCTTTTAAACAGTTCATGCTAGAATGCTCAAGCACGAAAATATTACACTCCAAATAATGAAATATGGAAGCTGCTTAAGTGCGCTGTACAACGTTTCCTACGGATTCCGACATGGAGCAACGAAAATAACAATGAAATGAAATGGTTTTAATGATGCGAGATCTGGCCGTTTAAGGGACTAAGACTTAATTTATATTTATATTTTTTTAGGTTGATTTGGTTGTGATAGATTTTGAGTAAGAAATTTGCTGTTTTGTGTATTTTTGTTTGGTGAAAACGTTTGTATATTTTTTGATAAAATGTTATTTTATTTCTATTTTTTTTTTTTTTCAAAAAGTAAGTTTGTTTTTCCCCATTTTCTTAAAGAACCACCCATCTCCCATTGCTAATGAAATATGAAATCTGTCTGAATTCAGTTTATAACTTATTTCTATTAAATGTGACATAGTTCAGCATAGAAATAGCAATAGCATATGGGTGAGCACATGGCACAAAATGTCACATAAGTTTCAACCTTCAAACTTTATAGTTTAAGATACCTCGTATGAAATTGCAAAATATAAATTAAGATCGAAACAAGTCTCATACCTTGCTTTCATCTTCTACCCAACTTCTATTTTCTCTGGTCTAATTTGGATTTGATTTTATATATATATATATTAATTATGCACATGTACATTTTTTTTTCTCATGTGCAGATATAATTGGTTGCGTGTATAATATACATGCCCACAAATATATACAGATAACTTTTCATTTTACCTGTCAATTTTTCTATTTTAAAATAGAAATAAAGAACATTTTACATACTCAATATATAAGTAAAGATCAATGATGACTTGTAAATCTTAAAGTTGCAAGTATTCGACGGTTTAAAAAAAACATAATACGTGTTGTCAAATTTAATTTAACCACTGAACGAGAAAAACCAATAATGGTGAAATATGGAAGCTGCCTAAATTCCCCGTACAACTTATTTCTCCGGAGCAACGAGAATCCTTACCGTAGGTTGCGTAGGAACAAATCCCAACGGATGCGCTGCCTCTCGCTCACTATCCCCGCCAACACTGTTGACTCCGCTTGAAGAGACCTAAAGTGATTCAACAACGCACCCCTTGTCTGCAAAATAGAAACAAAACGGGAAACTAAAGTGATTCGACAACGCACCCCTTGTCTGCAAAATAGAAACAAAACGGGAAACTAAAGTGATTCGACAACGCACCCCTTGTCTGCAAAATAGAAACAAAACGGGAAACTATGTCAAACAGTTTTTCCCATGATGGCCTCCCGCCACGTATTACTCCTAATGGACAAGCGTATTAGTTGTAATCTTAAATGCGATGATTAATGTCACAGTACGCGCCTTGGACTCCGATTTAGGGTTTGGGGAAACTTGTTTAACCGGCCCTCACCTATACTAACCGGTCAGCACGAAACAAAAGGCATTGACAACCCCAGTGTTAATCATTTCTTCTCCCGGTCCGCGGGGCCACTCTGCTAAGTTCTTCAGCTGCTCTGTGTTAAACAAAACCTGTTCTTTCTGCTACTGTGCTGAGGTCGATCCTGTGGCTAACTCCGCCTCGAAATGGTGTCAATGGTAAACCCCTTCGCCTGTAAGACTTCAATCACTGGTTGCGTTGATTTTGATACTGTGATTAGGGGTTTCTGATTTGTTTCCGCCTTGCTACTGGTTATTTACTTATGGTTCGATTTGTTTTGGGACCTAGCAGGTCCGTCGTCCCTCCAGCTTTGGTTCAACTTCGATAACCAGGTATTATACTCACTCCATGCTATTTTCCACTTCGTTTCGTTATATTGGCCCTGACCGTTTCGGCCACTGTCCTCAGGTTATTATGCTTGATATGTTGGGTCTTCTCCTCGTCGCCTGGCTGCCTGGTAAACCCCAATATTCTTCATCCGCCTGTATTCGTTACTGTTTTAATTCAAGTATTTGTGTGTGCAGGGTTTAACTTTCCGTCATTGCTTCTTGCAGGTGAATGCTGGTTCGGTTGTCAATTTCGTGACGCTGTTGCTCGCGTTATTCCCTCGTTTCTCACGGGTAGTGACTTGGCATACTCCTGTGTTGTTGTAGTTATCGTCTATGTCGCTTCTTTAGCTTTCCTCTATTGCAGTAGGGTATGGTCTCGGTCTGTAAGCTTTTGAAATGCTGTTGTAATCATAACTCGACTTTCTCTCTGTGTAATTTATTTAAATGATGTCTTTTGTTTCAAACCCTCGTGGGTTCTTCTGGTTTTCGGCTCTGTGGATACAATCCAGTCTTTACTTCTGTTTGGTTGATAGTTGTGGTTTTCGAACCCCTGCTCTACTTGATTATCTTGGTTCACAGTTTTTAAACCGGGGGTTTTGACCAAACCCTGGTCCACTCCTCCTTAAACTGTTATGAATGTAATTATTCGGCCTTCATCGATTAATACATGGTATCTTTACAGTCTTCGTCCTGTAGTATATTTGGTGGATACCGAACTCACTTTGCATGCATTTTATGATACATGTGTTCGACTGTAATCTGGTTTTAGTTTGTTATTCAGGTCTTATGACTACATAAAGTTCTGGTTATGCGATGACTATCTGTCCTTTTGTATATATTAAATGGAAAAGAATACTCTGGTTCTTGTTACGTCTTTCTAATTGCTGGTAATTGTTCTTTGCATTATCATATGAAAAGAAAGAAATGTCCTTGTTCTTGATTATAAGATGCTATCAAAAAGTATAATAATCGTCATTGGAATACCTGTTTTCCGTTCACACATACTTGTTAGTGGCCTTTCTGGTCTTCGTAATTTTTGTTGCCTGCAATCTTTCTGCCGCGCCTTTCTCTGGGTGTACACTTGTGTGTACAGTCGAGTCTGTGCGTTGGTGGGAGGGAGTTATTTGCTTGCGCTCGCTCCACTTACAATCGACCTGATTTCTGCTGTAATGAAATTTACAATAAACAGAAAAATATCCGGAACTTACAGTATACAGGAATATTATATTGTGTTACAATATTGGTAACAGTGATGAAAAAAAAAACAAGTGATTAAGGAATCTGTATTTCTAGAAAATGACTGTGTGTTTCTATTATTTTTGTCACAACTGAGAGAGGAACCCCCTACAATCCTTTCCTTGTCCTTTTTATTCAGAGTGTCCAACTGTTCCTGTTCGGTTGGAAAACAACCCAACAGATCGACAACTGTTTGCTAATAACTGTTCTAAACCAACACAATACTTCTTGTAAACAAAATCAAACTAATCTAACAGAGCAGTGTTTTCGTTTCTAACTCCTAAATAAAACAAAATGAAAGTAAGGCTGGGTAAAAGTAAATAGAAACAGTAAAATAAAAAATAACCGACAAGTTGTCCAAATTCTGCTTGAGACTGCGCCTTACTCTGCCTCCTCAGAGCTGGATGCTCCTGCATCA
>APFE031005053.1:30187-47088 GCA_000404065.3 Pinus taeda | reverse complement strand
CAACATAAAAAATACTACCATTCTAAAACACAATGTACATAAAAAAATTTATAGTGCCAAAAACTAAGCTCTAAAAAACATGCGTGTTTTGCATCACCCATTTTCAAAATCAGGTCACTTTTTTGCTATCTCTACAAAATGGGTAACAGTATGAGTTCTCGTTTCAAAGTTTACATTGTTATATGCAGATCAGGGAGTAAGCAAGGAGAAAGGACCGTCCCTAGAGAAATCTTCGGTGTTATCTGAATTTTCAATTTTTTTTCCAAATGAACTACTAGGATTACCTCCTAAAAGGGAGCTTGATCTCACAATAGAATTAAAACCTGGTACATAACCAATCTATAAAATGCCTTACAAAATGACATCTCCAGAACTTCAAGAGTTACAAATCCAGCTGAAGGAACTACTGGATATAAGGCACATCCAACCTAATACCTCGCCTTGGGGTGCACCTGTAATTTTTGTTAAGAAGAAGGATGATTCCTTGAGGTTATGCATAGACTTAAATCGAGATATAATAAAGAATTAGTAATTCCTCGAATTGATGAACTCTTAAACCAAATGAAAGGAGATTTTGTCTTTTCAAAGATCCATCTATGATCAGGCTATCATCAATTAAGAATTAAGGAAAGTGATATCTCTAAGACTCCATTCCGAACACGCTTCGAGCATTATGAGTTCACAGTTGTACTATTTGGGTTGACTAATGCACCAACAATATTCATTAACCTTATGAATAGTGTTTTCTACAAATATCTCAACCACTTTGTACAAGTCTTTTTAGATGATATTCTCATCTATTCCAAAAATGAGGAGGAGCATGAAGAAAATTTGCAAATAGTATTATATTTCCTCAAGGAACATCAAATATATGGAAAGTTATTATTCCTTCTTTCAAAAAGAGATTCATTACTTAAGTCATATTATATCTGGTAAAGGAATCTCAGTAGATCATGAGAAGATACAAACAATCATTGAATGGTCGATACTGAAGAATGTGCATGAAATGCGAAGTTTTATGGGTTTAGTCAGATATTATCAAAGGTTTGTAGAAGGTTTCTCAAAATTTGCAAAGCCTCTCACAATCCTCCAGCATAAAGGATTTAAGTATGAATTGACTGAGTAATGTCATAGAGCATTCTCTGAACTTAAAATGTTCTTGACCAGTGCACCAATCTTGCGAGTACCTATTATGGACAAAGATTTTACTGGGTGTATTGATGCATCCAAGCAAAGATTAGGTACAATATTAATGCACGATAAAGACGTAATAGTGTATGCCTCTAGAAAGTTAAAGCCCCATAAATAACTCTATGCCACGCATGATATATAATTGCTCATTGTAGTACTAGCATTAAATATATGGAGATACTACCTTGTAGGGAGAAGCTTTATGCTCAAAAGCAACCACCAAAGTTTGCAATATTTGTTTACCCAAAGGGACTTGATTGCTAGGCAAAGATGATGGAGTGAATTATTAAGTGAGTATGACTTTGGAATTTCATACATTAAAGAGAAAGAGAATGTAGTGGCATATGCTTTAAGTAGAAGACAACGAATATTTTCCCTCATACCTATCAAAATTGACCTGAGGAAGCAAGTACTAGAACGTCTCTTGAAAGAGATTAAAAGTGAGAGTTGGGCTTGATAGTAAGAGTCCAAAAGAACCTAATTTTGAGGGATACGACCTAGAGGATGATTGTTACGATTCTATGGTAGGATGTATATTCCTGAGAGTGGAGATACTTGAAACACCTTCCTTAAGGAAGCCCACAAAGCATTGTATTATGCACATCCTGGTATAAAGAAAATGTATGCTGATACAAATAAACTCTTCTTTTGGGTTCGCATGAAATGCAATATTGTCCAATTCTTGCAAAATTTCTTTAATAGCTAGTGAAGGTTGATCACTATCATCCAACAGGCCTCCTGCAACCTCAAGACATTCCTATGACCAAATGGGAGGTGATTTATATGGATTTTATCATCGCGCTACCTCTTACGACAAAAAAACACAATGTTATTCTGGTTATGGTGGATAAACTAACGAAAAGCGTTCATTTTATTCTCGTAAGAGATACTTATGAAGTTGGACGTAGTTCGAGTATTTACAAATGAAATTATCATATTTCATGGAGTACCTAAGAAGATCATATCATATATAGATTCACGATTTACTTCAATATTTTGGACTTATATGCAATCAACCTTGCGAACTCAACTAAATTTAAGCACAGTTTAGCATACTGAGACTGATGGGCAAACAGAAAGGGTAAACCAAGTAATAGAAGATATGTTGAGGATGTACGTTATGGATCAACAAAGACAATGTGCAAAGTACTTTCCCTTAGTTGAATTTTTATACAATAACAGTTACCACATTTCAATTTGGATGCCTCCATTTGAAGAATTGTATGACAGACCTTCCAGAACACCGTTAAATTGGGATAGATTAGAGGACTGAGTAATATTAGGGCTAGAATTAATTCAAGAGATAGAAGAACAAGTAAAACAAATTAGACAACGATTAAAAGAAGCACATGATAGACAAAAGAGTTATACTGATGTCCACAGGACATAGGAATTATGAAGTAGGGAATCGGGTTTTCATTCGCATCAGACACAATAAAAGCACTATCTGGTTTGAAAAAGGAACAAAGTTGTCACTTGACCATTAAAAATTTTGGAAAAGGTTGGACCTATCCCCTATTGTCTTGCACTGCCAACCCACTTGCATAAAGGTCATAATGTATTTCATGTATCTGTATTAAGACATTACATAGACGACAAATCTCATAACCTTCAATGGAATGAAATGCAGGTATAGGACGAAGGAACTATTACGTATACTAGAACGTAGAGTTTGACAGCTGAATCACCTAGTAGAACAAGTTCGTACATGATTATACTAATCACAAAATAATTATTGATATACTATATAAACCCTAACTTCGAGACAAAGTTTTCGAAAGGAGAGGTGTATGTAATGACCCACCTACAATTACAAACATAATGTGAATATAAATTAAATTTATTTGATTTATAATTTAATTGGATTAAAGTAAATAAAATAATTTATTTAAATGTTAAAATAAATAAATTAGTTTAAATCTATAAATAAAGCAATTTATTTAAATTTAAAAAATTAAATAAGATAAATTTTATTAACTCATAAACTCGAATAAATAAATTATTCCAACACCTCAAAACTAAAATAAATAAATTATTCTAACACTTCATTTCAAATATGAATATGACCGCCTCTAACCAAAAGGAAAAGAAGGGTCGAGAAGGTAGGAGAGTGATAGCAAAAGGAATAAGGAGACGGTGGAAAAAAGGAGACTGACAGCAAGGAGGTTGGGAGACAGTGGGTTTGAGCATATAAGGTTGTCGAGGAGGCCATAGCAAGAAAAAGTTTTTTTTTTTTTTTAGTTTTCCACAGACAGAGGAGGATTTTGGGGGAAAGTATTACAGAGATAGGAGAGAAATTCCCAACAGATTCATAGAGAGAGAGATTGAGCCTGATTGTTCTTGGAATTTTGGGGAAGGGGGCTAAACGATTTGTCATCTGGATCTGGGGACAGTATAGGTAGACCCCAGATAGGCTAGGAGGAGAAGGATGGTTTGCAAACTACAGCAACAAGAACAACCACAACAAAAAATCCTTCAACTAATTTCCAAGTATTCTCTTGCATTTAAAATTTTAAATTCCACTTATTGTCTGGTTAAAATTGCACCGTTAGGGATTTACATTTTGTATTATGGTTGTTCCCACTGTTGCAATTACCAAACCACCCTTTTCCTCCCAACCTATCTAGGGTCTACATATACAGTGCCCAGATCCAGAAGAAAAATCTTTTGGCCCTCGTGCCCAAAATTCCAAGAACAATCAGGCTCAATCTCTCTCTCTGTGACTCTGTTGGGAATTTCTCTCTTATCTCCGTAATACTTTCCCCAAAATTCCTCCTCTGTCTCTAGAAAACTAAAAAAATTAACTTTTACTCGTTATGGCCTCCTTGACTCCATTATATCCTCAAAACCATAGTCTCCCAACCTCCTTGTTGTCAATATCCTTTATTCCACTGTCTCTTGATTCCTTTTGTTGTCACTCTCCTATCATCTAGATCTTTTTTTTTTCCTTTTGGTTAGAGGCAACCATATTCATATTTGAAATTAAGTGTTAGAATAATTTATTTATTTTAGTTTTGAAGTGTTGGAATAATTTATTTCTTTTATTTTAGGAGTTAATAAAATCTCATCTTATTTAAGTGTTGAGGAATGTAAAGTTGATCTAAGGATCTATTCGATGAAGTTAAAAGATTATGTCACAACCCTAAGAACTTATGACCTTGTCATAGGAATGGATTGGTTAGAAGCTCATCGAGCTTGGGTAGACTATTACAGGAAAAGAAATATCTACATAAATGACAAAGGAGAGACGATCCAAATCTAAGGTATTAAGAGGAAGGTATCCTAATGATTCATCTCAACAATGCAAATGAAGTAGGTATATGCAGTTCAAGAAAGAAGTAAGGAGAAAGGACCGTCCCTATAGCAATATCTAGTGTTATCTGAATTTTTGGGTGTTTTTCCAAAGGAACTACTAGGATTACCTCCTGAAAGGGAGCTTGATCTCACAATAGAATTAAAACCTGGTACAGAACCAATCTCTAAAACGCCCTATAGAATAATAGTTCCAGAACTTCAAGAGTTACAAATCCAGCTGAAGGGACTACTAAATATAGGACACATTTGACCTAGTACCTCGCCTTGGGGTGCACCTGTAATTTTTTTCAAGAGGGAGGATGGTTCCTTGCGGCTATGCATAAACTATCGAGCCTTAAATTGAGCTACAATAAAGAATCGGTATCCAATGCCTCGAATTGATGACCTCTTCGACAGAATGAAAGGAGCTTCTATAGTATTAAAGATCGATCTACGGTCAGGTTATCAATTAAGAATTTTGGGAAAGCGATATCTCTAAGACTGCATTCTAAACACGCTTCGGGCAATATGAGTTCACGAAGGTACCATTTAGATTGACCAATGCACCAGTAGTATTCATGAACCTTATGAATAGTTTTTTTGCAAATATATTGACCACTTTGTACAAGTCTTCTTAGATTATATTCCATTTAGGTTGACCAATGCACCATTAATATTCATGAACCTTATGAATAGTGTTTTCCACAAATATATTAACCACTTTGTACAAGTATTCTTAGATGATATTCTCATCTATTCCAAAAATGAGAAGGAGCAAATTGCTTTATTTATAGATTTAAATTAATTAGTTTATTTTAACATTTAAATAGATTATTTTATTTACTTTAATCAAATTAAATAAGATAAGATGTTATTAACTCCTAAACTAAAATAAATAGGATATTCCAACACTTCAAAACTAAAATAAAAAAATTATTCAAACACTTCATTTCAAATATGAATATGACTGCCTATAACCAAAAGGAAAAGAAGGGTTGAGAAGGTAGGAGAGTGACAACAAAAGGAATCGGGAGACGATGGAAGAAAGGACACTAACAGTAAGGAGGTTGTGAGACAGTGGGTTTGAGCATATAAGGGAGTCAAGGAGGCCATAACAAGAAAATGTTATTTTTTTTTAGTTTTCCAAAGAAAATGAGGCTTTTTGGGGAAAGTATTACGAAGACATGAGAGAAATTCCTAACAAAGTCACAAAGAGAAAGATTGAGGCTTATTGTTCTTGAAATTTTGGGCACGGGGGCTAGAAGATTTGTCTTTTACATATGGGGACCGTATAGGTAGACCGCAAATAGGCTGGGAGAAAAAGGGTGGTTTGGTAACTACATCAGTGGGAACAACCACAGTCCAAAACACCTTCAACTGATTTCTAGTTATTCTCCTACATTTAAAATTTTAAATTCCAGTTACTGTTTGGTTAAAATTGCAGAGTTAGGGCTTTACATTCTGGAAAACTTGGCCATATGTTGAGATGGTCGAGTTGGTCTAAGGCACCAAATTAAGGTTCTATTCTGAAAGAGATTTACAGGACACTCACTCAACAAGTTTGATCTACAGTTGTTGGAGGCAAAGAAAGATAGTGAAGTTGTTGCAGAAGGATTGAAGAAGTTGGAAGACCAAAGTCAAGTTCTTGTGCAATCTCTCTCTCACACGTGTGAAGTTTCTGGATTATCATTGGTCCAAAATTCTGAAGTTGTTGGGGTCAAAGTTATGCGTTGTTGCTGGGCTAAAATTTTGAAGTTACTTGGGGTCAAAGTTTTGGGTTATTGTTGGGTTGTAGCTACTCGACAAGAAGAGAATACTAAAGTTTTTTGAATTGTATTAGAAGGTTGACTTAGTGGAGGAGTAAGTTCTATTGGGACTAAGGTCTTGGTCTATCACAATTTTATTTACTAGTGGAAGAGTTTGACTAGTTTTTCCCCTATAGAGGGTTTTTAGCCTTCGCTGAGTGTCTACATCTGGTTTCATTGATCTTTGTGTTTTGTTTTTGATGATTGCTTTATGAAACAAAGATAAAAGAAGAAAACATGAAAGTTAATAAGAACACAAAGATATCACAAGTAATTATCAACATAAGAAAATCTTTCTACCTTTTCGATTTTCTAACAAAATAGAAGATGTGCAAAGTGTTTGGACAATGTATCCATCTTTTCATTTGTTAAAGGCAAGTATTCAAATTTGTAAGGCATGGAAAAGATAGAGTACAATCTAACACCACCAACATTGAAAGTTATTTTTCCTGTATAAACTGTTATGACTTCCTTTAATGTAAGTGGATCGTATTTAATACAATTATTGTATATGCACATAAGAGAGGAAGAATGTTCTTGCAACACATGTCTTTCCAGTGATTGCATCTCAAGTCAAAAAAAGATATGTTGGTTCCGAAGGAGCCCATTTCTTCTCAATCAATATATATTTTACTATTGTTCTTTGTTCTTTGTTCAATTGCCTTCTTATGCTATAACATTCTTCGTCTTTTAATATACGTGGCCATTATATAGTATAATAAGGTCAATCAACTGATGTTTTTATGTGTTTCATTCTAAGAAAAAGATGTCAGTGTCAATATTGTACTCTTCATATTTTTTACCTTTGTTCAAGAAGAGGCCATTAGAAATTGAATTGCTTTCTTCCATCACATCTCTATTGAAATCTCCACAATCATTTAGTTCAACAATGTTTGATGTGTCATCAAGGTCACCCCAAACTCTAGGAATCATATAAGTGAATGCTTGTTCATTTGCCTTATGGTTTCTTGTAAGATCAAATAGGCAATCCCCCAACTAGAATACATATGTTTGAAAACAAATTCATTGAACCTTTATGGCAGATATAGCATCAACTTTTCTCAATAAAGGTTGTCTAGGTCCTTATGTCTACTATATCTCACGAATCTTATGACAAATGGCACATCACCATGTTTTAGTTTCTTGCCCTTTTCTGTATAGTTTGATGCAACTCTATTAAAGAAATGTGTTAAAGGTTGTTGCAAATAACAATCAATATTTGAAACACATAACACATCCTATAAATCATCTCATTCTTGTTGCATTTGTTTTGGTCATTTGAGGATAGACGCCCTTTAATCTTTGGGAGAAGTATTAATGAATATACATTTTCTTAAACTCATATATGAATGAAGGGACAAAAAAATATACACAACTTGGTGTATAGACATTTGTTGAAGGTTTAGCAAAGTTTTTCAAAGTTGGACGATTGTTTGCCCAATATCAAGGCTTGTTTTACGATATTCTTCTTGAATATGTTTAAAAAAGGTTTTCATGGTTTTCTAAAGTATTTTCATGTAATAGTTACAATATTTGGTTGTTGCATAAGAATCAAGTCCACACTAAGCATTTGTGTATGCATTCCACATTTTTGGAATATGATGACAAGAACTATTTTTTTATATGTCAACTTCTCTTCTTTTCAGTAAAATCATTGCTCATTTTAAACTGCAAATTTTATAGCATCAATGTGTTCATGCTCGGACAAACCCAAATCTCACAAAAATTCATCAAACATATATGTTTCATTATATGTAGTATGTTCTAGTTTTTCAAAAATAAGTTTGGCAATTTTATTCGTTTTTTCATCTGTGAACTCGGTTGGTTCAAGTATAGTTGTTTTCCTCACGAGAGGAATGGGAAAATAGAACCTACAATGAACATTTATTTTTTTCCTACAAGACTCATATGATGATGATGTTGAATTGTTTCAAGATCATTGGCAAGAATTTGTGAATCACAAGACAAATATCTATCTACAAAGTGCTCTATCTCAACAATCATATTTCTACCATAGACCAATGCATTCTTTGTCCATTGCAACCCATGGTCATGTTGGATTCCTCTATTTTGTAATTCTATTACGAAAAAAATAGTCTTGCAATTCACCAAGATACTTCTTATCTTGGGAAATTAGCTATCGTAGGGCACCTATCCTCTTATTGTAGTCACATGCACATGTTACAATCTTGGGAAACTAGTTGTCGTAGGGCACCTATCCTCTTATTGTAGTACATTCACATGTTATTGTATCATTTCTTAATAAGGTTTCAATCGTGTTTTCGGTTATCTCATTGTCAGTAGAAGGGTTTCTTTTGTCCTTGATAACTTGTATCACATTGACTAGTGGTTTCCACTGCTGAAACAAATAATAAAAAAATCAGTGGGCCCAATTGTTGCATCATTACATAAGCATTCCTACGTAAATCAAGAAAGTAAGTTGGGGATGTGCAAAATGTTCTTAGATCCATGTAACCAATTTGTGATTTAAGAATACAATCTAGATTTGGCTTTGGTTTAACATCCTTTGCTAATAGTTCTCTTCCCTTTAGTTTTCCTTTTCTTATTATTACCTAAACACAGTTGAGAACTTCTCTAAGTATAATGCATAGTACCTTGTAAAATAAATTTGTGATGCGATATGTAGAGTCATGGTCCTTGTGCAATATTTCCCATTGTGCAATTTTTTGATATGTAAATTCTCTTGTAATAATATATGCACATTTTTCTCCGTTAAAAAGTGTAGGGAATGTCATTTCCTCATAATATTTGTCCTGTAAAATCCTCAATGGCATATAGCCCTCACTAGGGGCAATGTTTAACTGATTACTTTGAATATCATAAGTGATGAAATTTTGTGAACCCATGCAACAATGGTTTTGTGACTGGCTCTTTGTTGTTGGCATTTATATCACTGTCTACTTCAATATTTGTCTCAACTACTAATGTATCGATTCCCTCTAGAAAAGTTTCCTTCCAATTGTCAATTATGACAACCCTCTCGATCCGATAAAGCATGGTTTTACATAAGTGATACAAAACTTTCATGACCATATGTCGCTGAACACGACCATGAGCATAAGTGCTACGATCCTTATCTTTATTGCCACAACAATTGTATCAAATTTATTTTATGTCATGTGGAAGTGCACGTTGTATTTGAGACATGTCAGCGAAAAAATTGATTATACCTCTAGTAAGGCCCATTTGATGACCTCTATATTTTTGTCCTAGTTCTCAAATTTTCATGAATGGTACACGTTGATACTAATCATTCTTCTAGCTTAGTTAGTTTGCATACAATGTAGATACATTTATTCTATATAATTTCTTGAGGGCATGAAAATATGGGAATCTCACCATGATCCAAGGATTTTTGACAATGCTTGCAAGTGTATTCATGTTTCACTTCCATGCCCCTAGTTTCAACATGTTTTGTTTGAAAATCAATTTGTTTATTTGTTATAACATCCTTTCCAAAGAAAGTTCGAGAACAACATGAGAAATCGTAGATAGCCATGTAAACAATTCTTTTTTCAAAGAAGTTTTGAGTGAGTGTGACAACATTCTTTGATTTATACTTTCTCTTCATATCATGAAGAGTAATCACTTTTGATTTTACGTTCATGTTTTATCATTTGCCTCAATTTTGTTTCTAAGATTTTTTTTATTATTCGAAGGGAATTTTTTTTGCTTTCCATACAATTGCTACTTTTTGGAAGTACTGATGTACTATTCATAAATATATTTCTTCTATGTTCCAATGGTTAAAAATAACATTGGACCAGATTTTTTTGACACTGAATAACATTAAACATAACCGACTTAAATCTGCCTGAGTTGAATAGAGTCAAAATATCTCCTATGTTTGCATACCACACACAAATGTCTAACTGCAAAACATAATCTATCTAGGAAAAAAGAAAAACACCACCTTCTATGTCTTGTTTTTCATATGGGAGTGCCAAAAGCAAAATCAAAATTTCCTATTTCACTTTTTTATATGTTAACTTTGACATAGTGGTCTGTGCATTTTAATGAAAAAGGATCACCTTGTAAAACCCGATTTGAAAAAGTCTAGACCATAATGCGATGAAAGCAACCCACATCATATTCATGTTACACTAGATGACAAATGCATTGAAATGAGCTTTCACCCCAAGCACCCCTGAAATTTTGCATTCATTGAAGTCCTTGTAATAGCATCTTGCCTTCTATTTGTGTCCATTGTTGTTCAATTAATGCATGCCACAAAGCATCTAGGTTGCCTCTAAAGCTATCAATATCTGCATTTTTTTTTCATAAGATTGACTCAAAAGTCTAACAAGGGGATTGTCATAATGAAATAATATATCATATGTGAGCATGCCTACAAATGAATTGAAATGCATATATGGCCTCTTTTGTGTCTTTGACCAAATTATTATTAGTATGTTGAGCTTGAACCACTTTAACAACCAATGTATGCAAAAAATGAATCCCCAAAGCCCTCTTTCATTCGATGCACACTCAGTTGAATCATATAGTGACATACATTGAAGATAAACCTCAGAATCACCAAAATTGTGCATTTCCATCAATGAGTATGTATTTAACTCATTTCTATAACACAATAATGCTTCATTGCAATTATTTTGCAAACAAAGTTTGAAATATTTTATTGTCCCTTCTCTCAAATACATAGAAGTATATCTATTATGCAAAATAATTGCAGAGAACCAAATAAGAAATTTCCAACAATAAAACTGAAGTTGTTTGTACGAGTCAAATGGCATTTTTCCAAAATAACATTAATATCAAGTTCTTCATGCACACCAAATTTGTTTAATCTGATGATATGCTTGTCTACATCTTCATGTTTTTTTTGTGCCTCAAGCCCCTCTATTTGTTATCTATGAACTATAGTTTTATAAAAACAAACACAAAAAAAAGAACAGGATTTTTTTTCCTTTTTTATTTCTAGATATTAGGAAAAACATTTTTTATTAATTCCATTTACATGTTGCTAAATTTGCATATCTTGTATCAAATGGAAATTGTATATATTGTTGGAATCACGATTGTCGTTACAACAAAACCCACAAGTGTTAGTAAACGGACACATCGCCAAAATTAACGGATCAACGAGAGGTGGTTAAGCACATGTTGCGAAACACACAAGGAGCTTTGGTTTATCTAATGTCCAACAATCTCCCCCCTAACGCAGGTCAAGTGTGACTCAAACTCGAGACCTTTGGCTCTGATACCATTTGTTGGAATCACAATTGTCATTACACCAAAACCCATAGGTATTAGTAAACAGACACATTGCCAATGTTAACGGATCCATGAGAGGCGGTTAAGCATATGTCATGAAACACACGGGGAGCACTAGTTTATCCAATGTCCAACATATATTTGCAATGACTCCAATAAAGCTAGAAAAGTTTCAATGTAGAAATTCCACAAAATTCTACAATTGCTTAATGAACAATTCTAAAAACTAGTTTCTATTCAAAAGACAAAAGTTCTCCAATAATTTGCAGTGAAATAAAACAAAAATAAATAACAATCACATAGTACCAAAACACAATATTTTTATAGGGAACCCAACTGGGAAAACTCTCTGCTTGCTTGAGATTTTTATTGATAGGAAATTGACCAATAGATCTCTTACAATACAATTGTTTCAATCATAAACACACTTGTCTTTCATGGTTGTTCAAAGCTTTAAACCCTTGCAAGAACGCCAATCTCTATTGCATTGTTTCCTTACCTTTTCTCTACTCTAAATTCCTTGTTCAAAACCAAGAAATAAGCCCCTATTTAATAGTGCATGAGTTGCTCCTATTTCCTAGGAATTAACCCCTAAATTCTAGCGCATTCACAAGGAAAATCCTCCTTCTATCAATTCGTACAAGCCTCTCCTTGTGATATAGATGTTTTACTTCAAGGATGCATTCATAATTGCATTTAAAAGAGCATGTAACAACAAGTGCATACACATAAAAGAAGAGGAAAATAGAAAAGTAACCATGAGAAATATGAGTACACACAAATTGATAACGGAGTTCACCTAGTGTGGGTTACGTCTTTGGGCCTGCCTCAAAATGAGGAGGCCTCTTCACTCATCAACAACAAATAAAAAAGAATACATGGAAAAAATATACCTTATACCTCTAAATTTGGGGATGGCCTAAAAATGAACTACTCAGATCATAAAACCGTCTGCACCATCAGAATCCTGGCCAAAAATCATGAAGTTTGAGTATAAACACAATCCCTTTCTACCACAGTCAAAATCTAGGCTCCCCAGGAATCTTTTAGATTCCTAACAAGATTTTGTTTTGGAGATGGGCGAAAAATCCAATGCTCGGATGAAGAAATGGACTACACAGTTGAATTCCTAGCAAAATTCTGGTTTAGATGAGTATAAACTTAATATGTTTATGCCAATGTCAAAATTCGACCCCCTAGGAATCTTTTAGATTCCTCAAGATTCTAGTGCAGGAATATTCCCTTAGGATATGAAATATTCTCCTAAAATACTCTGCAGGACTTTTGCCTCAAAATTCATGCCTAGGTGAGACTTTCTTGACCTTTGTGCTCTCAGTTCTGCTCTCGGTTTCACCTCCTCCATTCATGGTCAAATGGGTAGTATGGGTTTATATAAAAATTTGAGCAATATAACCAAGCTAGCAACCTAGTTGGCAGATTTTATATAAGGTTGTTGGTTGTTGTATGACTCGGGTTCAAGTCTCCATGGGTCGAGATGGCTTGTTTTATTTTATTATTTTGGCACTGTTGGTGTGTTTAAACTTGGATGGTGTTTCCATGTTGTATGGGGCATCGTTTAAATGTGGGGCCGCCCATTGGCAGGTCAACCAATGGTCAGGCAGGTTCAATCCCGATCGGCCCTGTCGATTATAATAGACGTTGGCCATATATATATATATATATATATAAATATATATATATATATATATTATATATTATATTATGTAGTATGTATGTATGTATGTATGTATGTATGTATGTATGTATGTATGTATGTATGTATGTATAACGAGTGGGGGGTGTCTGTCAGGCTCGCCCGTTATATATTTTTTATTCTTTTTAATAAAACCACCTGCCAAAAATAGTTGTCAGATTTTTAAGGTTCACTGACAAAATTAAATAGGTGAAAATTTCATCATTTTCGACCTCCGCAAAGTGTCAAGTTACTGCTTAGTTAATTGTCGCCAATATTAGCAAATTCTGCCAAATTTAGCTAGTCCACCAAATTTAGTGAGCCTTCCAAATTTATAGTTGGCAAAAAAAACCCTAGAACTTTGACTTGAGCTTTAACTATGAATAACTTACACATAAGAAGTCAGATTTGAGTGTTCCATGTGTCATTGGAATCATAATGACAAGCTCTACATTATGGTCCTAGTTTTAATGAAATCCGAAGACTTTGTTTTTTTAGCCTTTCTAGAGCCACCTGCGTCATTCCTCCCCACTGAGAAGCTTTTGCTCCTCCAAAAGCATAAATGCAATCTGCAATTTGTTGTACTCCCTCGTCTACACAACAAGTGCCCTAATAGGCCACACTTCCTTCTCCTTCACCTTTGTACTTAGGAGCCATAAGTGATAAACCGACACATGTATGTTATTGAAACCTATAATACATCTTTCCAAAATACATGTTCTTTTACAAGACGAATCATGACCCAAGAAAACCCAATACTTGCCAAGAGTTTATAACACACTCACTAGTCAAGTTTACATCAAGACAGAAACCATATCCCAGTTATCAACTAAAATACCAAAAACATCATGTTGCAATCATAAGTGATGGCAAACACTTCATCATTTTTGCAATCATTTCGTAACATGTGATTTACAAAAATGTGGCCATGTTCAACTACTTAAAAATGCTACCCATTTCTTACCCAACCAGGTGAACGAGTTTTCTTCCTGTAGTTGGCTTTCTCGTTGATCAACTGAATTGATTGGTTCCTTCTAGAGATGCAACTCTAGATGGAACTCCCAACACGTAGCCTTCTGATGTCCACCTTTCTCGCAATGGCTACAAAAGTTCTTTCTTCTCCATACTTTCCCGACTTTCTTTGATTCATTGTCTTTAGTGCATCTCTGACAAGGAGAGCTTGCCTTAGCTTTTCCCTTGGAATTCTCACTATCACTAGAATGTTGTGATCTGCTCTCAACATTCATCATTGACCAATCACTGGTTTTCTTGGAACATTCTCCATCCTCGATTCTAGCATAACCAAGTCCTACATAATGAATAAATTCCTCCACTTTGATGGGATTCACAATGCCCTAGACATTAATGTCAAGGCCTTTTCCTTGATACCCCATTTTCTTCATCAACTTTGAACCAATTCCTATAGTATTTTTCTCAAAAGTAGTGAAATCATCATCATAAAGAGAACATGAAACTCAAGAAACACTTTTTACCTCGGGTTGTTGGTGATGATGGCATGTCACGTTACAACCTTTCCAAGACCTCCTCCTTGCCTTGTAACTGACGTTGCAAATTTTGTTTCTCCTCCTCCACTTCTTGTAGGAGTCTCCTCAGTTCAACATTCTCTGCTTGAATGCTTTGGTTGATCTCCTCAAGTTCCTGGAGCCATGCAGTCTTTGGTGTTCTACTCATCTTTGGCACAACATCTGTTGCAATCTTCGTCTCATCATCTGAATCAGAATATAAGTCAATATGTCCATGACCTGCAATCCTGAGAGATGCAATCTTCATCTCATCATCTCAGTCAACTACCAGGTCAATTGGTCCAACACTTGCAAATCTGGCAGTTGTGATCTTCTCCTCATCCTCTAATTCAGATTCTTGGTGTTGTTGCATAGTAGTGATTGTCTTCTGCTTCTGTTTTTTTTCGTTCCTCGTTGGCCTCAGTTCCAAATGTAGTTTTCGACAATGCTTCTCATCATGCTCTTCTTTCTCAAAATGAGTACAAGAATGCTTTGCTTCCTTTTTACTTATTGTTGTTACCTTCTTTGCATAGTTACCCCGTTAATACTTTCCCCTGCTTTCAAGGTGAATGTCTTTCACACTAACCGAGTGAAGAGTAGTGGGCTTAAATAATAACAAATAATGTCAAAGATAATCATGTAAAGATCCAATTTATTTCATCAAAGTATCAGGTGAATAATAAGGAATGCCCAATGTTAAAGCTTGTTTCCTAAATTATTCTGTGAAACTTTGCACATCTTGTCCTTTGCCTTGTTTCAAATGTTTCCACTCTATCATGGCTCTCTGTAGATATGCATGCTAATGGATAAAATTGTCCTTTTAAAGCAAAAATAAATCCATACCAAGAAGAGGGGAGTTTACCGACATGTTTACTGCATTTTTTAAATTTTCTCTCCCACCATATGAGAGTGGTGCCTCCCATTCAAAGATGTTAACTAGACCTTGGCCTCATCTTCTTCAATCTGTTGAATCCAACAATACATTTCAATCTGTCTGATCCAAATATTCAACTTGTCTGCATTGGACTCTCCATTAAACAGAGGCAGACAAGTTCAAGGACCACTCTGATACCAAACTTGATTCAGATCTTTTACTTCAAGGATGCATTTAGAATTGCATTTAAAAGAACATGTAACCACAAGTGCAAACACATCAAAGAATATTAAAATAAAAGGAAACCATGAGAAATATGAGTGCACAAATTGATAATGGAGTTCACCTAGTGTGGGTTACTTCTCCAGGCCCTGCTCAAAGTGGGGAGGCTTCTTCATTCATCAGCAACAAATAAAAAATTACATGGAAAAAATACACCTTATACCTTTGAATTTGGGGATAGCCTAGAAAAGGGTTGCTCAAATCAACAAATTGTCTGCACCATCAGAATCCTGGAAACAAATTGTGAAGTTTGAGTATAAAAACGACTTTTTCTACCATGGTCAAAATTTAGGCTCAGCGAAAAACTTTTAGATTCCTTGCAAGAATCTATTCTAGAAATGGGTGAAAAATCTGCTGCTCAGATGAAGAATTGGATGACATGGTTGAATTCATGGTGAAATTCTAGTTCATATGAGTATAAACTTGATATGTTTCTACCATTGTCAAAATTTGACACCCAGGGAATCTTTTAGATTCCTCAAGATTATGTTGCAAGAATATTCTCCTAGAATATTCTATCAAATATTGCACCTCGAAATCCATGCATGGATAGGACTTTCTTAGCCTCTATGCTCTTAGTTCCGCTTTCAGTTCCATCTCCTCATTCATGGTCAAATGGGTAGTATTGTTTTATATAAAAAATTGTCCGATATAACCAAACCAGCCGAGTTGGAAACTTGGTGGGCGGATTTTATATAAGGTTGTTGGTTGTCATATGACCCGGGTTTAAATCCCCGTAGGGTGACATGGATCGTTGTATTTTATTATTTTGGCATCATTAGTGTGTTTAAACTTGGGCAGTGGTTCCATGTTGTATTGAGTGTAGTTTAAATGTGGAGCCTGTTGGGTTGTGTTATATTCTTTCCACATAGTTAACAGGGGGTTTGATGGGTACCCGTAACCCCACTTTATGGGGTCCGGGGCAGCGCCCCGGAAAATTTTGGTTTTGGACCCTATGTTAGGTTGGGCGGACCCACCTATGG
>APFE031005053.1:0-27046 GCA_000404065.3 Pinus taeda | reverse complement strand
TATAAGTGGGGGTGGGTCCGTTGGGCCCGCCCACTATATATTTTTTTTATTTTTAATGAAACCACCCACCAAAAATAATTGCCAAATTTCTGAGGGTCACCGAGAAAATTAAAGAGGCAACAATTTCGTCATTTTCGACCACCACAGTGTCAAATTGTCACCAAGTTAATTGCTGCCAATTTTAGTGGATTATGTCAAATTCAGTTGGTTCACCAAATTTAGTGAGCCTTCCAAATTTAGGTGGCGACATAAACCCTGAAACTTTGGCTTAAAGTTTGACTGTGGATAGCTTGCACATACGAATTCAGATTTGAGTGTCATCTATGCCATTGGAATTAGTATGACAAGATCTATGTGGAATTAGTATTGGAAGGTCTATGTCCTGGTCTTGGTTTTGATGAAATTCAAAGACTTTGATTTTTTTAGCCTTTCCAAAGCCACCTAGATCACCTTGTGTTGTTCTATCTCTTACAAGCTCCACACACAAACTCATGCTCAAGAATAATGATAAAATGAGTGCCTTCATCCTCCTTATAAGCAGATCGAATGGCTAAATCTAGCAATTTATATTCCTATTAAGTTTGATTGGTGATTGAGTTGTTAACTAAGTTAAAGTGGCTCATGCAACTCATCCTCAATCTCGATCTAGAATTAAAGAATTGTCACTCGTTCTTTTCCCAAACTATCTCACACTAGAAGACAATAACTAAGCCTCCCACTATATCACATCAGTTGAACTGCATCATAACGCATCCTAATTTTTAAGGACTCGCCCTAACGTTTAAGAAGCACGAGCATGTTAAAGAAGATCTTGTTGAGACCTCTTTGACTAAGGAAGAAGTAAAAGAAACTCTTTCTTGCTACCATTTTCAATGCATCCACTTAGCAAGGATGGGATTATGTACAACTCCTAACTTATATCTAAAATGAACAAAATTGAGCGATCATGAAACACTAGGTTCTAAGAGAGATTGATGCAACTCTGATTATCAGAGTGTATCATGGTCGGTTCCATCCTTTATCTGAAAAGTCTCACAAGCAACTCCCTTATCCAAATAGCCTTGCATGCCGCCAAACTAGTAGCCATGTACTCAACCTTTGCTAAACTAAGTGCAACTAATCTATGTTTCATGTTGTACCAAGAAACAACTACTAACCCAATGTTGAAGACGCCACCTGAAGTACTCTTCCTATTTGTGGAGAATTCTACCCAGTTTGCATCTACGAAGCCCTCAAACCTCACTCCATCAACCTGTTTGTACCAAAACCCATAATTTGTTCTACCTTTGAGATATTTCAACACATGATTCGGAGCAACCCAGTGAACTCTAGTTGATTCCACCATGAACTGACTTAGTTGGTTGACTGCAAAACAAATTAGGTCATGTGTTGACCAAGTACATGCATCAACGACCTGATTGGTTGAATGTATAATGTAGCATCCACTCACTCCATTGTGATATCATCCACCTTCATCTAGTTTGTGACTAGAGGCATGGCCATGGGCCTACAATCCTTCATATGAAATCTTTGAAGGATCTTTGTAGTGTACTTCCCTTTTCCCACGAAGATCTCACCATCACCTTGCAAAACATCCAAGGCAAGGAAATAGTGCATAAGATCCATTTCCTACATCTCAAACTCCCTTACAAGGTCCTCCTTACAATCCTAGATCAAGTTGTCTGATCCAATCAATGTAAGGTCATCAACATAGAGCACTAGAATGAGCAGAAGCCTTCCAACCACGATGTAGTATAAGATGGCATCTGCCTCACTCTTAATGAAGCCCAATCCTTGAAGGTAGCTATCAATACATTTCGCATCTGCCTCACTCTTAATGAAGCCCAATCCTCGAAGGTAGCTATCAATACAGGTGTACCATGCTCTCGGAGCCCACCTGAGCCCATAAAGAGCTCTCTTCACCTTGCACATGTGTGTCTCTAGTGAACCTCTCAAACCCCTCTACCTTCTCCATATAAATTTCCTCCTCAACCACTCAGTTGAGGAATGTTGTCTTCGCATCAATCTAGTGGATCTTCCACCCCATCTATGTTTAATTTCCAGATAGTCTTGATGGATAAATATCGTGCTACTGGGGCAAAGGTCTCATCATAGTCTATGCCCTCAATTTGTAAGAAGCCCTTGGCCACAAACTTACCCCTATACTTCTGTGGACTCCCATATGCACCATGCTTCACCTTGTACACCCATCTCAATCCAACTATTGATTTTCCCTTGGGTCATGGTACAATCTCCTAGACATCATTCTTCATCATGAAAGAATATTCCTCCACCATGGCATCATGCCAAACCTGCTGAGAAGTTTCCTCCTTGTAAGAAGAAGGCTCAGTGTAAACCAACTCTATCATCAATGCCATATAACTAGTGTACCGTTGTGGTTGGTTACTCTTCCTAAACATGGTGCTAGGAGCTTCAACATGCTCTTGGGCCTCCTGAATCAACCTCTCAACCACATGGATTTCTTCCTCATTATGCCAAAAGTCTCTAACTAAGTAGATTCTTCCTCTCATCTTGGTCTCTTCTCACCATCATCTTGATTTGCATCCTGCTATGTGGACCTCTTGCCACCTATCTATGATCCTACCTAAGGTTCCTCCTTAGGAGTGAGTAGCTCCTCCATCTGAGGTATTGTTGTTTGCTCTCTCTCTAGAGACTCACTCAAAGCTATGTCCTCTTCAAACTTCACATCCCACCTCAACACTATCTTCTCGAGTCCTAGCAGATACACCCTACATGCTTGAGTTGTCTCACTATACCCCAAAAAAATGCCCTTTTCTGTTGTAGGCTCCATCTTCTTCTTGCTATGTTTGCACACATGGCAATAAACTCCTGCCAAAGGTCCGAAAGTGTGAAACATCCAAGTTTTTTTTCCTATGAATGCCTCCTCTGGTGTAACGCGTCCAAGAACCCTTTATGGACTCTTTTTCTGCAAAAATATTGAAATGTTGCATGCCTCTTCCTACACAAACATAGGCAGTACCTCATCATGCAACATGGCCCTGGCTGCTCCAACAATGTTGCAGTTCTTCCTCTAATCCACCCCATTTTGCTGGGATTATGGGGTGTAATCCACTCCCTCCTAATTGCCTCTTTCTCACACAACTCCTTGAAGGCATTAGAGACGTATTCTCCCTCATTGTCACTTATCACTGACTTGATCTTCTTCCCTATCTAACTTTCTACAAAGGTCTTAAACTCAAGAACTTGGTTAAAACCTCACCTTTCTTTTTCATAAAGAATATCCATGTTTTACGAGAATAAACATCAATGAGTAACATAATACATGTGTCTCATAAGAGAAGGAGAAAAGAAAATTCCACATACATCTGAATGCACCAACTCCAAAATATCTTTGGCTCGATTGTCTCAACCCTGAAAAGAAGTATTGGCATACTTTCCAAGTGTTCATCCCTTGTATACTCCATTCTGTTCAAAGCTACATGTTGGTAACCCTATGGATATCTGTCGAAGAATATTCAGCACCCCATGATGCAAGTGTCACATACGCATGTGCCAAAGTTCTCCAATATCACTACTCTGCTCAACTTACCTTGCTACTCAAGGTTGTGCAAGTCTCTACCTGCAACTTGTAAAGTGTTAATTTTAGGCAACAATGGTATGTTCTATGCTTTAGAGCAATTTTACTTCAATTTCTTTATCATCCCAATATCAATATCTAGTTTAGCAATCACATCAACATGATAGTTGTTAGGTTTAGGTATCTTCCATGCTTAGAGCAATTTATTTAAATTTTCACAGTTAGCCCAATATCTTTTCCAGATTAGCAATCACATCAACATTAAAGTAAAATGCACATAGAACATAAACATAAATCACTGAAGACAACCCAAGACAAGAGGACACAAGATGTGGCTCTAGCCAGGGACAAATTCCAATGTGGGGAAACCCTTGATCAATTCTTCTTATATGTTCTTCAATAGTTCAATAGAGAGAGAGAGAGATATATAGTAGATTTACAACAAAAGTCAACACTTTGACTTATTTCGATAAGAGCATAGATCATCTCTAACAAGATGATATGTGAGATCAGTTGAAGACATGATGCTTCAACTGATTCTCCAAGGTGACTCCTTCACCTATCATTGTGTTGCATCTCGTCATCATGCTGCACCTCATTGTGCAGTGCCATGCTGCACATGCTTGTTGTCCCATTGTGACATTACTACACAATGTCAAGGTTGTCCTGTTGTGCTACACTATGTCATGGTTGTCCCATTGTGCCACTGTTGCACAATGTCATGGCTGTCTTGTTGTGCCACCATTACACAATGTCATGGTTGTCCCATTGTGCCACTACTGCACAATGTCATGGTTGTCCCGTTGTGCCACTGCTGCACTATGTCATGGTCGTCCCATTGTGCCACTACTGCACTATGTCATGGTTGTCCCATTGTGCCACTGTTGCACAATGTCATGGTCATCCCATTGTGCTTTTCCATGCCATAGCAGCACCATGAATTTGTTGCACTAAATACCCATGTACCATACCACTATGTACAGCCACCAATTTGGCTCCCACAGTTTTCCCAACAATCTGGTTCAAATTGATCCTCATCTAGGATCCAACACCTACAAGAGATGTCATAGACAACATGCCTTAGCTCACTGTATTAAGGTTTGATATGTTTGTAGCAAACTGGTTAGGGCTTCCTAACAGTCCTTGTTAAACCCCTCCAATTAGCTCCTAAGGCCTCCTACAATTGTGGTCATCCCTTCTAATTTTGATGCTCCAACACGTTGTCCTTAAGGCTAATTCATATCCCCAAGACTCTCCAACTAGCCCTCTTATTACTTCAGAATAGGCCTCGGTCTCTCGCTGTAGCAGTCGCTACCCTAGATCACAGGAAGACAACCCTTAAACTCATCACAAGTAGCCTAAATATCCCTTACACAACTCAACCCTCCCTCTTGGTTGTGTAGCCCTCAAAAAAGTCATGAAAAGGCTATAAACCTAGCCTTTTTCCTTCGCTAAGGTGCCTACTAATCTGTGACCTAAACATAAGATATCCTCTCCAAAATACGATTTCTCCTTCTTATGTCTTCTCCAAATCACGATGTCTAGAATTTTCTTAGCCTCCCTAACAGTTAGGTTAGTACAACGTACAGGATTGTTGTGTCATCCCTTATTACCTAGGGCATGTAACCCTCCTTGACTGTGTGTGTGAGCCTTCTTTAGATTAGCGTAGATAGATCCTTCCTTGACTATGGCTAGGTGTCATGGCCTCTTTAGGACAATGTTTAGATCTCTCCTCCATAGCTGCATTGAGAGCTAGATCATCCTCCTTAGGACTGCAGCTAGGGCATCCACTTTAGAACTGTGTTTAGGGATTCCTCCTTAGGACTGCATTTAGGGCTTCTACTCCTAGATTTCTCTTCCACTAAAACCCAAGACAAGTGGAGAGAAATCAAGAGAAAAGTGTGTGTGAAATGACTCTCAAGTCATCTCCTTTTATACTAAAACGTTGAGCACATGTGAGTGTTGTTTATTTGCTGGCCGACCTTGACGAATTGTCTTATAACAAAAATAAATTCATAACTCCATGAATACTTATAGGAATCAGATGATATTTAGATCAATCCTACACCTCTCGACGAGAGGGATCCAAGAAAAATATATGTTGCCATAAATAAGATTACCCTCATGGATTTTGGCCCTAGTTGCCAATTTTAACACTCCCTCTCAACTAGGGAGAACTCCATCCGCTCATCCATATGTCCAACTGTACTATCTCTGCCATTCAGTGCCCTACACCACTCTGTTCTGCTCTTCTAAGCTCTTCTCTACTCTATTGAACCATGATGAAAACGAATTGATCGAGGATGTCTCATACCATTGTCTACTGACCCGAATTCAGTTTTATTGATCCCAAATCAATATCACAAGAGAGTGTTACAAACCACTCATACTAATCCTAGATCAGTTTCATTGATCCCAGATCAATGGAGGTCATCCTAGCATAGGGAGTATGGTAGATACAACGATGCATCCATCGATAGTACTACTATGGTCCCTAACCGCATTTCCCTGCTCACTGACCAGATGAGAGGTACTTCCCATGAGTCCTAGACTACATGGGTAGGATGCCTCGACAGGAGAACTATTCATCATTTCCCTAAGTCGCCTCAGGGTATCACAGAGGAAGGTTGAGCCATTCACCCTGTACACAGTGCACCATTAGGGGAGGGTGAGTTGCCCTATGGTCACTTGTTTCTCCAAGCGGTACCCCAAGGCCCACAAAGCTCCCAGAGCTCAATGCATGCATCATGCAGGACCTTTATAAGAAGGTGTCTCAACAACTCCAAGTCATTCAGGAAAGTCACAAATCTGACCTTTCCCCCGGGGCTTTGACAGAATGTTTGTGACTTGTACATTAGTCTCAATGTGATAGAACATCCTCACTCATCGACGTACCATATCCCAGATAAGGTATTATATGATTTCGATATGATGGAGCAATCATAGAATATAGGATTCCTCAACAATCGAATCCCCCCCTTGGTTGACACAAAGGATCCCAGTGGTATTCATCATGTGTACAAATAGCTCGCTGAAGAGCTTCCACAACCATGTAGCTTCACATGAGATCATACTTCTAGTTATGTATTTGGTCTCAGTGGTGCTTATAGTAACCGACTTCTGCTTCCTGCTCATCCAGGATATCGAACAGAACCCAAAGAGAACTAGCACTTAGAAGTGCTATTGTGATCCTCCACACTACCTGCCGAGTCAGCATTCGAATAATCATGCAACTTCACATTTCTGGCAGTATATCTCAATCCATGAGAGATTGTGCCCTAAAGATATATCAAAAGATTCTTGGCACCAATCTAGTGAGGCTCAATCATATATGAGCTCATCATAATAACTGCAAATCATATGTCTGGACAGAAATTCACCAAGAACATCAATGCGAATGAGTTTATGACTTAGAGACATTTCCCAAATCTGGTCCAGCTTCACTACCATATAACTTCTGAAAGTTAAGATCATCGAGGTAGGCATGGGCTTGCAGTTTACCATTCCACCTCTAGAATCCAACTCCCTCTTTTTTCTGCAAATGAGAGGGTCTACACTTGTTAGAAATAGATCGTCCTCAGAAGGTGTCGGTATGAGAGGTCTATCAACCACAACCTTCAAGAAAAGGTTTGGATCAAGTTCACTCTTAGTGATTCTCAACTTCATCTGACAACTATCAACCCTCTCACACTATGCCCAGGGTGTTTTCCTTCAAGCCATAGAGGGCTTTCTTCCACCTACATACATGAGATTCCTGATCATGAATCCCAAACCCCTCTGGGTTGTTCCAAACATGTGGACTTGCTACATGAGGGTAATGGTCTCCTTGTAAGATTTTCCTTCGGTACATCTCAGACATGTATCTTCATGATCTTCTTGAATTCAGGCATCCCAATCACCATCTGACTCACATCGTGTAGGGTCCTATAATAAGTAGACCTCTGGTGCTATAGATGAGATATGTCAACTGACATGGTCCCCATTGGACCATCCTGCAACTTGATACAAATTGCCAACCTTGAACCCATGAGTAAAAGCATATTTTGAAAATTTTATTTTCGAACACGTATCTTTCCATCGATGAACACCACCCTGAAACCTTTGACTTCCATTTCCGAAATGGACACCGGGTTCTTCTTGCAATCAGGTACATAAAAGAGATTATGTAAATGAATCGAGTTACCCTCATTCAATTGAGGGGTAATATTTCCTACACCCTTTCTGGGATAGGTGGCATCAACTCCAAGAATAATCTCACAATTGTTTCCATCTCTACCAAATTCGAGAGAGCACCCTTCTATCTATTGAAGTGCTTTGGAGCACTACAATCAATAAGCCAAATTCCCAAAGAATCTGAAGGAGAGGGCCAATACAAGATAATGCTTCTTTATCTTATCAGAAACAACATTTGATTCTTCATACCTGGGGTTCCTTGCTTTCTCTAAACATAAACATAAACATAAACAATAGAATACAAGCCAAGACAAGAGGACACAAGATGTGGCACCAGCCAGGGACAAACCCCAATGTGGGGAAACCCTTGATAAATTCTTCTTATAATATTCAATAGTTTAGTTTGATGATACTTAGAAGAATTTCCCAATTCAAGTCCAGAAACACTACCACATAACTTCTTAAAGTTAAGTTCCTTTGGGATAATCACAGGCTTGCAGTCCACCATCCCAAATATTTCCAATACCTTCACAACATATTTTCCTTGAGATAAGAAAATTTCACCTGGATGTTGACAAACCTCCAACCCTAGGAAGTAGTGCGTTGGTCCTATGTCCTTCATCTCAAATCCATAAGCCAACTCCCTCTTACATTTGTGAATGAGAGGGTTTGCACCTATCAAAAAGAGGTCATCCACATAAAGTACTAGAATTAGAGGTTTATCATCTTCAACCTTAAAGTAAAGGTACAGATCAGCTTCACTTCTAGTGAATCCCAACTTCATCAGATAGTTATCAATCCTTTCATACCAAGCCTGAGGTGCTTGCTTCAATACATAGAGAGATTTCATCAACCTGCATACATGAGATTCTAGGTCATGAACCTCAAACCCCTCGGGTTGTTCCACATAGACTTACTCTTTGATTGAACCATGCAAGAAAGCAGTCTTGACATCCATTTGATGTAGGTTCCATCCTTGCGAATTAGAAAGGGCTATGATCGAGTGGATGGTGGTGTATCAGGCAACATGTGCAAATATCTCATTGTAATCTACACCTTCCTTTTCAGAGAAGCCTCGAGCAACAAAGTGAGCCTTAAACTTTTCTACACTACCATCAACTCCATTCTTGATTTTGAAGAGCCACTTGGAGGTGACAACCAACTTGTCCTGGGGTCTAGGGAACACATCCCATACATCATTCTTCATAGTTGAATCGTACTCTTCATTCATAGCATAATTCCATACTTGTTGCTTCACGGCTTCTTCGAATGATGAAGGCTCATTTTGAATGATAATGCTCATGACAGTCAAGTATCCTTGATACCTATTTGTCTTCTTGCTTTCACAGAAAGTCCCCGTTGGTGCAATATGTCTCTCAGCATCTTTGAGAGTCTCCCTAAGCCATGAGAATCTCCTCTTAGAGGAGGAAGGCTCATTAGGAGGAGGATCTATATGATCCATAGGTTCATCAACATCAAGCATCGTTTTGTCCTCTTTTTCATCCTGATTTCTGGTGTCTTCTTCTTTGTCCTTGCTTAGGATAGGAAGCTGGTTGATCTTCCTAAGGGCCATATCTCCGTCGAAGGTGACATCATAACTTATCTCAACTTCCTTTTGACCAGCCACATAAATTCTATATCCCTTGGAATTTTTACTCTAGCCCACAAAGATTCCTTTCTTCCTAGATGCACCCAATTTGCTTCTTTTCTCTTCAATATGCTTCTTTTCTCTTTCGGCACATGAAAATATACGGGACTTTCAAAAATTCTAAAATGAGAGACATCAAGTTTCTTACCAATGAACATTTCTTTGGGATTCTTGGAGTCTAAAGCTTGATGAGGGCATAGGTTTTGAAGATACACGATGGTATTTGCAGCTTTCGCCCATAGAAACTTCAAAATCCCTTGATAATGGAGCATGTCATGAACAACTTCTACAATAGAGCAATTCTTCCTTTCAGCCGCACCATTCTGCTCGGGAGTGTATGGCGTTTTAGTCTCCCTCTTAATTCCAGTTTCTCTACAATAATCTTGGAATTCATTGGATTCATATCAGTCCTCAATATCTTGATTTTCTTCTCAAAATGGTTTTTGATCAAGGCTTTGAAATGTCAGATCTCCTTGGAGGTCTTCAATTTGGAGATTTAGGCCACCAGATGCTTGTTAATGGAATCCCTTATAATCTTCTTCGCTTTGACTTCAGCTCTATTGTACTTAGTATTTGCAGCAGCGATTGCATTTAAAGGAGACTTAGTGATTTTACCCTGCACATAATCCATCACTTCTTTTTCTTCCAAGGTTAAATCAAGAGACATTTTCCATCCATGATAGTCAGATTTATTATGGAACTTGTCTCCAACCAAGAAGTAGGATGAGGAACCCATTGAGCCTTTTGTCCTTGTCCAACTATCTTTGGTGATTGCTCTTTCACTCTTTTTTGGGATTTGTCTTCGCCTCAGCTATGATACCATGTTAATTTTAGGCAACAATGGTATGTTCTATGCTTTAGAGCAGTTTTACTTCAATTTCTTTATTAGTCCAATATCAATATCTAGTTTAGCAATCACATCAACATGATAGTAAAATGCAGATAGAACATAAACATAAACAGTAGAAGACAAACCAAGACAAGAGGACACAAGATGTGGCACCAGCCAAGGACAAACCCAATGTAGGGAAACCCTTGATCAATTCTTCTTATAGTCTTCAATAGTTCAACAGAGAGAGAATACAATTTACAAATCTGATCATTTATAACAGCAACAAAAGAGCCCTAACCAGAAAAGTCAATGCTGGTCAACAGGTCATATTTGACCCTCAACAAATTGGTCAACTTCAATCAACTTTGGCCTCCAAACAACAAGATGAATCAGCCCTCAAAACAGACCAAAACAACCTAGTCAAAATCTAGTCAAACAACCCACTTGTGGTCAACCCTAGTTGTAGTCAATGCTGGTCAAAGTCAATGTTTAGCCATGATTTCTGTGCCCAGAAATACGACCTACACAAACATAGATAGCTCTCACAAAAACACAGTCAAAGGAGTCAATGATGTTGGTTAACACATGGTCAAATTGTCCCATAATTCGATCAACGCCCAAAAATAGAAATTTCATCCTCCTTTCCTTCGCACGAATGCTGCGCAGAAATGCATACCCAATCAATGAGGAGAGAGAGAGAGATGTGTGAAGTGTGAGTGTGTCCAAATGAGGTGAAGGCATCACGTATTTATAGCAAACACTGAGGATGAATAAATGTCACTATTGGGCTTCTGAGCCTACATAAGTTTTTTGCCTGACCTTGACAGTTTGTCCATAATCAAAATAAATTCATAACTTCATTTGTACATGTCGGAATCAGATGATCTCTAAATCAATCCTACACCTCTCGGAGAGAGGAATCCAAGAAAAATATATGTTGGCATAAATAAGATTACCCATGTGGAGTTTGGCCCTAGTTGTTAATTTTAACATAAAGGTTCCTCATCCTCACACCTTTTGGCTTCATTGTCCTAGAAGTTAAGACTACTTGAGGTATGCCTTACCTCTGCTGAAGACGACATCATATCCCTTGTCCTCAAGGGTTGCTACTAAAACCAGGTTCTTCTTCAACCCTAGAACGTAGAGAAAATCCTTGAGATGGAGAGAGTTCCCAGACTCCATCTCAAAGTTGAGAGTCATAACTCCCTTGGTCTCATACTTGCCATTATCTCCAAGCTCAATATGAACCCGCATGTCCTTCTCTTCCATTTGACTGAAATACTCCTTGTTCGTGGTCATATGGAAGAAGCTCTTGAATCAATATACCATGTGCTACTGCCCAATGAGCTTGCCATGCAAGCTATCAATGAGAAGTCTTTTTCAAATTGAGAAGCAAACCCATCCACCTCGGTTGATGCAACAAATAAGCTTTTCTTTCACTTTGGACACTTTATAGCATAGTGCCCAAACTCATGGTAATGGAAGGACTTTATCTTTGCTCAAATTGTTCTTCTTCTTGTCACCCCTTTGAATAGACTCATCCTTCCATTTTCCTTTCTTACCCTTGGCTTTACCTGCAAGAAAAAAAGTATCCCCGTCCTCTGTCTTAATTGATCTCCCTCCTATGGTTCCTCGTTCGATCTCTTCTTGTACACAATTAGTCTAGAACCTTTCCCAATCGGGAAATTTCTCTCTCCCACTAACAACATCTTGGAACCCTTTTTGATACTTGTGAAGTCCAAATAATGAAAAACTCGCAACGACATGACCATATACAACTTCACCCACACCACTTAATTCATCTCAAACCTGAGTGAACCTAGTATGTGATAATGGGCCCAACTTGTTTCATTTGGATACTCCTTAGCTTCTCCTTAAGAGAAAGCTTCCCAATATCACTAGTACTCTGATATAATTTTAAGATGTCATCGAACATCTCAAATGTTGTCTTCTTCTCATGGATATGAGGCACTATATGATCTTTTACCCCTTCTAGAATAATCCTCCTAGCCTTTACATCATTCTTAGTATGATGGACCAATTGTTGGGGACCTTGAGGTGGTGTTATCACCTACTTGATAAACTCTCCCAACCCATTATCCTCTAACACAATCGTGATCCTCCCTTTCTAAGAGATGAAGTTCGATGCTTCCTCTAAACAATGATTAGATCTCAATCCTTGATACACCATTCTCAAAATCCAAGGAAATGGCTCTTCAAAAATTGTAATCTTTGTTCTCCAACTATAAATTGATCTCTTTCGTGCTAATGTTTATTATATTCACAGCTCTAATACCATGTAGAAATTCCACGAAATTCTGCAACTGCTTAATGAAGAATTTTGAAAACTAGTTTATTCACAAGACACAAAATTTCTCCACAAATTTGCAGCAAAATAGAACAAAAATAAATGACAATCACACAGTAGCCAAACACAAAATTTTTCTAGGGAAGCCAACTAGAAAAACCCTTTGCTTTCTTAAGAATCTTATTGATAGAAAATTTATCAATAGAATCTTATAATACAACTTACAATACAACCGTTTCAATCATAAAACACACTTGCCTTCCCTGCTTGTTCTAAGCTTGACAACCTTGCAAGAACATTGATATTCACTACCCTATTTCCTTGCATTTCCTATGCTCTTAATTCCTTGCACAAACCCAAGAAAAAATCCCCTATTTCCTAACACATGATTTGCTCCTATTTCTTAGGAATTAGCTCCTAAATTGTAGCGCATTCAGAAGGAAATTTCTCCTTCTATCAATTCGCACAAGCTTCACCTGGGCTCATTCTATCTCTTTCAAGCTCCACACATAAACTCGTGCTCAAGAATAATGATATAATGAGTGCCTTTGTCCACCTTATAAGCAAAGCGAATGGCCAAATCTAAAGTTCTATTTCTAGAAAGTCGAATTGTTGATCGAGTTGTTAACTGAGTTAAAGTGGCTCATGCAACTCATCCTAAGTCTTGATCTACAATTACAGACTTGTCACTCGTTCTTTTCCAAAATTAACTCACATTAGAAGACAATAACTAAGCCTCCCACTCTAGCACATAAGTTTAACTACTTCATAACTTGTCCTAATTTTTAAGGACTCACCCTGACTTTTAGAAAACTTGAGCATGCTAAAGTAGAACTTGTCGAGGTCTCTTTAACTAAGGTGCACATCAAAGAAACCATTTCTCGCTACCATTTTCAGCATTCACCTTAAATCGAGATGAATTGTTCCCTTGCAAATCAACAAATAATCCCATCAAAAGAAGCACATATCTCAATGTTTCAACATTCTGAGAATCTGAATATTATCTTCCTTTGTAAAATTCAGAAATCATTACTACAAACAATAAAAAAAGAAATGATTCAATATCAACATACAAACCAATAATCTTAGGTAAATGTCTTTCGAATTAATCACATCATTAGGATTTTGTCAGATTAATGATGTTATTAATCTAAAGACATTTAGCTACAATATGGATCACAAAAGTCTTAGATCTAACACCAATATTCTTCCTTTGCAAAATTCAAAAATCATTAATACAAACAATAAAAATGAAATGATTAAATATCAACATACAAACCAATAGTGACACTATAAAATTGAATATTGTTGAAAGCTTTAAACACAGATAGACTGATAATATTCCTTTGCAAAATTCAAAAATCATTACTACAAACAATAAAAAAGAAATGATTCAATATCAACATACAAACCAATAGTGACACTATAAAACTATAAAATTGAATATTGTTGAAAGGAAGCTAATCTTTAAACACGGATTTAGTGGTTCATTATAGAAAGATGATCAATCAAATAAACTCGTATATGCATTTCTAGTATTGCATTAAGAAGACAACTTACATTTTCTCAATTTTAACACTTATGCATGTTTCTCATATAAAAAACGAAATTCAAACTGAATACATATTTCAAAATGTCTCAAATTGAACCCTTTAAAATAAAATAAAATTCATTTCTCTTACAAATTAGCGAATGAAACAATCTATATTTTCTGAGTTGAAATACATGGGTGTAAAAGAAATTTTTGTTTTTTGCTTTGCACATGCATTTGCTCCGCACACTTGTTCTCCTACAAAGGAGGAGGAGACAAAAATTTCTATGCCATTTAATATTGTTGCAAGACCGCATGTAAGCACTTATGCCTTAACAAAAAGACAATGGAGCATAGTTAATGGGAAATAACAGAAAATAAAGTCTTACGATAAATGGAAAAAATGATGTTGCACTGTGAGAATTGTATAGTGTCTTCCTCGGGCTCACGCCCTAAGTCTCAAAAAACCTTACCAAGTCAAATGCCACAAAAAACCTTACCAAGTCAAATGCCACAAAAATGCTTGAGTTATTCCCCCTTTCTATGAGGCCATTACTGGAAGTCCTGTGCAATGAAACACAAACCCAAAGGACTAAGGAATAATCGAGCACACCCTTCATGATGTCTTTACAAGCCTTCAAACTAAGTGACCCTGCTAAAAGATACTAATTTTTTGCATATAATTTATTCATTTTTCTTCCACATTTGTTACAATTAATTCAAGAAATGTACATATCTTTGTTATTTATAAAAGTAGATTTTATGCATATTATTTATTCATTTTTCTTCCGCATTTGCTTTCATTAATTCATTAATTCAAGTAATGTATATATCTTTGTTATTAGTCCCTGCCCCTCCAGGGTTGGCAGGGACTATAGTAATCGATTATTAGTCCCTGCATTAGTTTGACATGGTAATCCATAAGCACATTTTAACTTAATGCAAAGTATTTTGGTATGACACATTAACCAATACATTTTTTTTAATTTTAATTACAGTTTCTTGAAATCTCTTGTGCTTTTAACCAATGAACAAAGTCTTCGTCTTATTTGGCCTCAAATCGAGGTATACAAACTCAAAAGTTAGGAAAGAGTTCGGACAAGTGCAAGTGATTAAAACAAGCTGTCGTCTGCATGAAGTAATGCTATCTTTGTGTTAGCATTAGTTTGCAAACATTTAATGTTAAGGAAATGTTATGGTGTATGTTCTTTGATTGCGAAAGTAAGTGTATTTTTGTTAACCATTAGACACATGTTATGCCGTGTATGTGTCAATCTTGGTAATCGACAGATCTCTGGTATAGGTGTCGATCAGCTCACACCGGAAGGGCTTAGGTAGCGTTCTCTCGGTTTGGTCGGTTGAACTGTGACTGTTGTTAAGTTATTACCCATTTCCCGGTTGCGATCGGATGGTATATTGGGTATCGCTTGGTTGAACTGTAAGCTAGGGCTTAAACTTAGACTGGATCTGAAGCCAATGGACCTGGACCCAGAGCATTTGTGGCCTAATCAAGCTCTTGTCACGGACTCACAACACCCTCTGATAGGTCTCTGAAGTTTCATGTGTACTACCGTGCCTTGCAATATCTATGGTTAGGTCTTGTTACCATATTTTCTTTAACTTACAGTGGAGACCGAATCCACTTCCAAGGAGAAACTTTAGGCAGCTTCAACACATGTTTTGTTTTATATTTGTCGCATACATTCAATACAATTCTAGTGGTCGAATTATCAAAGAGATGCCCTTCAATCGAGGGTTTAGTTCCCACCTTTTGAAGCATGAAGGTGTGCATAGAGCTCTGAACATAAGGGTCGAAATAACCCTGAGCTTTACCACTTAGATCACTGTCAAGTATTTTGTAACTTGAGTGCCTGAGCAATAGGTAAAATCTAACACATATTAGTATCTGTGTAGTTCTTTATGCTTTGCAAGACTAAATACATGAAAGGAAAAAAGTTAAATCACCTGGATATAGGGGCCTATCTTATCTTGACTAGGGATCTGTTGTAGAATGCAACTGTATAACTGTGAGTGCAGACGGGAGGCCCTAAGACGGTGCGCGAAGCGTGACGACAGGCTGGGGCTGGCTATTCAAGGACCTCCCTGGACTTGTCTGGAGCTATCTTTCTTAATAAGCACCAACCTCTAGATGCCCCCGATCTCCTTCCTAAGATTCCTGCACACGTGGGCAGTTGAATCCTGTGTCGGTCGAACGGGGGCTTGTAATTAAGGTATTTCATCAGAGCAGGAATGTCTCTGTCTTGAAGCTAGAAGTCAAGATCCGAGAAGAGGCAGCATTGGCAGTGGTTTTCCTCGCTTTCGTAATTTGAGAAACTATGCTGAGTGAGGGGTCTGAAACGTCGTTCCGAGGGGGGATATAGGGAGTGATCTATTGCAGATGGGCGACGAGAAAGCAGGTCACAGTCTATATCTCATGGGCATCGGGAAGCACCGGGCTAGCAGGATGCTTTATGTGCTGGAATGGCTCAGTTGGTTAAAGCGTGTGGCTGTTAACCACAAGGTCGGAGGTCAATGGTACCCAGCTCCTCAATTCCGCAGATTTCAATTAGTGCCAGGCCGATGTGCTTGCCAAGCCCAGCGCCCCTGAGTAAGAGGCCACCATGAATTATGCCCTGAAGTTCAAACTAGATCAGGAAGGAGCTAGAGAATAAGGAAAAGATCGCAAGTTTTCAAGAGCCGACTGAAAGAAGACTGCAGAACATTCGACTAACAAATCATCTTTAGTGCCCTTTACTGGACATCAAGCCGAAGCTGAATATGGAAAATGTGGAAAATCAACGAAAGAATGGTAATGCCAAGAAGAATGTCCGCCATAACAATGAGCAAGCCATGAATTTTCTGCAGACAATGGGGCTGTGGAGACAACAGATAAATTGCAGGGAGAAGTAGCAGGCACATTTTCATGGAGAATGTCATGGAGAGGGTTAAACAGCAAGGCATCGAATTTATGCCAGCAGGTAAGGTGGCATGGCAGTGACATCTATTCAGTGAGCTATGACATCTGTTGGGCCATCACCTTAAGGTAAGCTAGTGCGAGGCTGATTTGATGGGGGTTATGCGAGGCTGATTTGATGGAGATTAAGTAAGTCAGGTGATATGTACGTGTTATTCATTCCATTCTAGATTATGCATGCAGCGTCCGCTACGTGTAAGTTACTTTTCTTGTTATATAATAACTTTTCTTGTTATATAATAAAGTTACAATTGATTTCGTGGTTAACTCGCTTCCGCTTTTGTTTTTGCTTCAGCTCTCAGGTACTGTTTATGTTACTGCATTGTTTTGATATATTTTAATGGCTGCAAGGTTTAAGTTTTTTACAGAGGGTGACTATATCGTCAGGGCATTCCTATTGTCAGGGCATTCTTTATCCTAATGCCAGCCTGAGAAGTTATTCAGTTATAAAATTTGTTTATTTCTTTATATACTTTTCAAGCATTTTCTGTTAATTTATTTGATACATTCCAAAAGTTTGACGCTGGCTAGCATTTTCTGTTAATTGGCTTGGTACATTCCAAACGTTTGGCAGAAATGCCCATCACTGGCTAACATTTTTTGCTAATTGACTTAGCACATTCCAAAAGTTTGACGTGCGCAGTTTAGGTCTGAATGGATAGGTTGATTATTGTTGTCTTTGTTTGTAGGGTTTATCAAAAAACTGCATTTTCTGTTTTGCATTTTCTATTTTGCATTTTCTATTTTGCATTTCATTAACATTGTAGGAATCAAATAGGAAGCCCTTCAACGGCTTGTTTTTCCGGGTAGTTCTATTTCGATTTCAGTATTTCAAATTTGGCCTATAAACATAGACAATCGCAGTTCTCTGAGGCCCACATTTCTGTGTATATATCCTTCAAATTGTTCACCTAATTGTTGTTTCATCAATTCCTGTCTAATCTCTTGCAAGCTTATGGCGGTGAAATGATGGCGTGTGTATGTAGGCGCATACGCATGTCATGGTAGTAGCAGTTGTAGTAGCCAGAGCACATGCCTGTTCAATCACTCAATCACTAATTCAATCTATCATCTTCTGTTAGTGCCTCTGTATGCTGTGTGAGTATAAGCTTTAAGAACTAAGTGGCTTTCTTCTTTGATTAGTCATTCAAGAACTAGATATTCATACAATAAATTTGCTTTCTCATTTCGTTTTAAAACTAAGTTGTATTTGTTCATTTCACTTATTAATTTTAAGCTCTATTTGACTGGTCAGTGGAATGATATACATTTACAGTCACTGGTTCTAATGTACAGCAGGTTCTTTTTGCTCTTTGGCAGTGGTATTTTGAACTCTGATATCAAAACTCTGCATTGGATCTTATCCGACATAAACAGTCTGAGCAGTTCAGTGGACATTTCCAGTCTCAAAGGTACACACAATGGTTCTCTGTTCTATATGCGTTTGCATTGTTCAACTTGCTTTGTGACCTGTAATTGCATTGGATGACTAAACATAATATTGCATCAAACATTTAGTCGTCATTTTCTAGCATCCCTTATAGATCAAGACGCGAGTTTGTTTGATGATACTATTCCTAGTTTTTTTGGCCCCTTCCCACCCCAAAAGGCAAGCACTGTTCGCAAGTCTAAGCTGCTTGAATCGAGGTTGACTAAAGACAGTTTGCCCAACCTCATTAGCAGCCCTTCTATATACACCTAGCCCACCTAATCCAGGATACTTTTCCTCCATTTTTTGGCTTGAGCATTGAAAGTCTAGGTTTCTATTAGGTTGATTTCATCTGCATTTTGTTAAATAAGCATTTTTTTGGTTTCAATATTATTATTTTATTTGCAAGATTTTTATTTTAATGGCTATGTTTTTCTTATTTTTTTTTTTTTCTCATGCTTTCAATTTCATGGTGTTTTTTCCATTTGTTTAAAGGGATTTTGGTTGCTTGTGTATTTGTAGGTTATGAATGCTTTTTTAGTGATCACTTTGTTACTACTAGTTACTTAAAAAGTCTTTTAGTTTATTGAGATTGTTTAATTGCAATTAGCCTTGCGAAAGCATCACTTATGTCGTGTGGACAATTTCTGATTGATTTGTTTGAAAAAAATATTGATCAATTTAATGACAATTTATCATAGTCCAGCAGAAAACATTAAAAATGATATTATACTCTACAAATGACCAATCATGTTAACTTCTTTCTGTAGTTGCCGGAGTACGTTAGGGATAGGAGGTGCTTAATGTGTAGTTGTACTCTATCGAAGAAGCAATTTATCTTAGGTGGTCCTGTATTATTCTGAACATTTGACTATAAATTTTATTCCTGAACCAATTCATTCATGTCCACCTGCTGGATAATATGGTACCATAGTTACTGGATTGACCTTATGCCACCCTGGATCCACATCCACATCTAATTCTTGTGAGAATCGTGGATCTGTTTCTGATTCATGGTATTTTGGTTAATTTTGGGTAGGATTGTTCCTATCTTACACCTGAACCAATTCATCCATGCTCACCTGCTCGATGATATGGTACCATAGTTACTAGATTCACCTTAGGACACCCTTCATTTGCATCCACATCCAATTCTTCCGAGAATCATGGAATCCTGTATCTGTATCTGATTCTTGGTATTTTCGTTTATTTTGAATAGGATTGTTCCTAAACTGGATCCAAATTCCAGTGACAGAATTGTGGTAGATTTACCCTGCAGTTGCATGTTTTGAACAGCATTTGTATCCACATCCAATTCTTCCGAGGATCTTGAAATCCTGGATCCGTATCTGATTCTTGGTATTTTGGTTTATTTTGGATAGGGTTGTTCCTAAAATAGGATTTTTTTTTGTTTTAACTGGACCCAGATTGTAGTGACAGAATTTATTTGCTAACTTGGTCAAATTTGAGCAATTGGTTCCCAAGTGCTCTTTAAGGTTAGAATTAGATTAGTTGTGATCATAATGTTTCTATCAATATTGTATATTGGTACTTGTATAGTGAGTTGTATTCAGTTTTCTGTCTCTCAAAGAAGTGTAGCTGTCATCTGAAATGTTAAAGATCACATGCAAGTTTTTCTGTATTTGCCAGGTCTCTCTTTTTATTTAGCCATTGTCACTTGTATATTAGCATAGTTTGGTCATGTGGATTAGAAATGTTCACACTGCACAGTTTTCTAGTACCAGTAAGGTGTCTCTTATTCTTCAGTTTTCTATCTTTTAAAGAAGTCTAGCTCTCATCTGAAATGTTAAAGTTCACATGCAAGTTTTTCTGTATTTGCTAGGTCTCTCTTTTTACTTAGCCATTTTTTTCACTCAGACCTTGGAACGCATCACTAGCTTGAGAATTGACACTTAGACATTTTACTAACTCTCGAGTCAACTAAATTTAATGAACAGAGTTCCATGGCATCTCTTGCCAGATTTCAATGTGATTCACTCTTTAACTTCGTGAAATAAAGTCCTTCGAAAATTTCAGCTGAAGTCACCTAAACGAATAGGAAAGAAACTGAAAATGCGGGGGAAGAAAAGGATATTATAAAATATATTAATTTAGGTGTCTACAAAAATTAAAGACATTCTACAACTCACTAGATGTGAATGAATATATGTCCAGGCAGTTGCGAAATATCAAAATAGTTTCAAAGTATTCTTTGCCTATATGTCCCTATACACCCATAAATTGCTTAAAGTCCCATAAAGTGCTAATATAATGAAATTGTGTTAAAATTGACTCATTATTTTGCCATTATAGCCTCAATATTTGATGATACTATCTGCTAGCAATGTGGTCATTAAATTTATAGCAAACTTGGTGGTTTTGTCTCATTCTACAATTAGACAATATGAGTCTAAAAGTCAGGCATTGATATTGTTCCAATCCTCTGATTCCTAATTTTTGGACAAGTGTTGCACCCACGCAGGATTCCTCTATTAATTCTGATTGTTCTCTGTGTTCATTATTTGTCTGAAAACAAAATTCTTAAGAATTACCAATCGAAACTTTTCCTTTTCAAAACAGATACTGTGGAAGTGTAGATTAGCTGTAGAGAAACAAAATATCTGAATTTTGGATCAAATACACCATGTAATGAGTTGTAGATTTGAGAAACACTGCTGCTGAAAATCAAATCTGCCAAGCTTGAAATCTGTAAGATTAATCACAATTTCTCACCAATACAAGAGGGATACACCCCCAGAAGGTAGGTGTTCCACTTGCTTGAGTTCTCTCAAGTCAACTTGCAGTCAAACTCACTTGGATGCAAGGATACCTCTAGATTGGTAACACTTGTGACGCCATTTTGTTTCATAGGTGGCATGCCTTGTGGGTCCTCTTGGTTGAAGAGATATTCAAGGTTGAAATGTGTTTCTCATCAGCTCTAGCCACACAAATTTATGGCTTTAGTAATTCCTTTCTGCCCCTAGGAGGTGATCTGGCCAAAGTCCTTCGTTTCAAAAGTACTTATGTCGTGTGGACAATTTCTGATTCATTTTTTTAATTATTATAAAATTTTCTTATTTCTTTATATAATTTTCGAGCATTCTCTGTTAATTGGTTTGATACATTGTAGGAACAACAAGATAATCCTATACTCCCTCTTACAAGAATAGAATTCCTTGGGGTTGGGTAGACCTATTAGCTTTTCCTAATGGGTTTAATTTCGAATCCTTTTCATGTATCAATGCCTAATCCATCCTCTTCAGTTATTGAATAGACTACATAATTGCCACATCATAGATTACCTGTATTATAAGACGATGACTCCTGAGAGAAATTTGGATGTAAAGCGTGAATACAATTGATTTTTTGAAAAAAATATTGACCAATTTAATGACAATTTATCATAGTCCAGCAAAAAACATTAAAAAATGATATTATACTCTAAAAATGACCAATCATGTTAACTACTTTCTGTAGTTGCTGGATTACATTAGGGATAGGAGGTGCTTAATGTGTAGTTGTACTCTATCGAAGAAGCAATTTACCCTAGGTTGTCCTGTATTATTCTGAACATTTGACTATAAATTTTATACCTGAACCATCTCATTCATGTCCACCTGCTGGATAATATGGTACCATAGTTACTGGATTGACCTTATGCCACCTTGCATCCGCATCCACATCCAATTATTGTGAAAATCGTGGATCTGTTTCTGATTCATGGTATTTCGGTTTATTTTGGATACGACTGTTCCTATCTTACACCTGAACCAATTCATCCATGCTCACCTGCTGGATGATATGGTACCATAGTTACTAGATTCACCTTAGGGCACCCTTCATTTGCATCCACATCCAATTCTTCCGAGAATCATGGAATCCTGTATATGTATCTGATTCTTGGTATTTTCATTTATTTTGAATAGGATTGTTCCTAAAATAGCATTTGTTTCTGTTTTAACTAGATCTAGATTCCAGTGACAGAATTGTGGCAGATTTACCCTCCAGCTACATGTTTTGAACAACATTTGTATCCACGTCCAATTCTTCCGAGAATCTTGATATCCTGGAGCTGTATCTGATTATTGGTATTTTTGTTTATTTTGCATAGGGTTGTTCTAAAATAGGATTTGTTTTTGTTTTAACTGGACCCAGATTGCAGTGACAGAATTATGGCAGATTTACCCTCTAGTTGCATGTTTTGAACAACGTTTACCATCATCATCTCTAGGAATAGTGAACACACAATTTACATATAATTATTTGCTAACTTTGTCAAATTTGAGCAATGGGTTCCCAAGTTCTCTTTAAGGTTAGCATTAGATTAGTTGTGATCATCATGTTTCTATCAATATTGTATATTGGTACTTGTAGAATGAGTTGTATTCAGTTTTCTGTCTTTTAAAGAAGTCTAGCTCTCATTTGAAAGGTTAAAGTTCACATGCAAGTTTTTCTGTATTTTCCAGGTCTCTCTTTTTATTTAGCCATTCTCACTTGTATATTAGCATAGTTTGGTAATGTGAATTAGAAATGTTCACACTGCACAGATTTGAGAAACATTGTTGTTGAAAATCAAATCTGCGAAGCTTGAAATCTGTAAGATTAATCACAATTCCTCACCAATACAAGAGGGATACACCCCAGAAGGTAGGTGTTCCACTTGCTTGAGTTCTCTCAAGTCAACTTGCACACAAATTCACTTTGGATGCAAGGATACCTCTAGATTAGTAACCCTTGTGATGCCATTTTGTTTCATATTCACTTTGGATGCAAGGATACCTCTAGATTGGTAACCCTTGTGATGCCATTTTGTTTCATAGGTGGCATGCCTTGTGGGTCCTCTTGGTTGAACAGATATTCAAGGTTGAAGCTAGATGGCCCAAATGGATGTGTTTCTCATCAGCTCTTGCTCCACAAATTTATGGCTTCAGTAATTCCTTTCTGCCCCTAGGAGGTGGTCTGGCCAAAGTCCTTTGTTCAAAATCAGCCTCGAAACATTGTTTTTTTGAAAGACAAATTAATTTTTTATGAACTAAAGCCACCTCTTACAGGTCAGCTTTCCTTTTTCGAGTTGGGTCCTAATTGACATGCCATTTCAAAATACAAAATATAGATTTAGTTTGTTGATATGATAAGGCCCATGTTGAAACATTCTTCATATCTCTATGCACAGTCGAAGGCAACAACGCAAAGCAAAATGCAGCACAATTACAGATGCAATTGTCAACAAGTTGACATTCCTCTCCCTATATTTAAATTTCTTTGTCCCTCCCAAAAGGGTGCATTGAAGCTATATCCTTAATAAAAAGGATCTAAAGTCATTCATTACAGTAGCTATATATCTTCGCATTTAAAAATGCATCTTCTTTGGTTATGACATTGGACAAGGATACTTTTTTCGGCGTTGAACCGAATAACCGGGGGTATTCAACGTTCAAGAAATGGCATGGAACCAAGCTTTTCAGTAATACCTTTACACAGGCCATATTAATGCAGATTTGGGCAGTTGTAGAGGATTGCAAACCACTGGTCTTTAGGCTCCTAGCAAACTGATTTTAGTAAAGGACTCTCAAAACCTGTCACTACGTTTATTAATTCTGAACATGAAAAGAATATGCTACATGAAAATGCCCCTAAACTACTAGCTGTTGATTCAAGACTCAATGAATGAATCCATACCTCTGTGCTCTCTCTTATAGATCCAATAAGGTGTACTAGGGTTTATTAAAAGTGTTTGCAAGTGACTCAAACTTAGGAATACAATTTCCTTTATCCTAGGTCAAACTCAGAAATAGAATTGACAATAGTCTCTCTTTATCTGGCCACACATGCCTCTCAGATTAGCTGTTGGTGGTGGATGCCTTATCTAAAGCTGGCTGGCCATCTATTAGTCTAGTTGACTATCTGCTAGCAATGTGGTCATTAAATTTACAGCAAACTTGCTGGTTTTGTCTCATTCTACAATTGGACAATATGAGTCTAAAAGTCAGTTGTCGATATTGTTCCAATCCTCTGATTCCTAATTTTTGGACAAGTGTTGCACTCGTGCAGGATTATTCTGTTAATTCTGATTGTTCTCTGTGTTCATTATTTGTCTGAAAACAAAATTCTTCAGAATTACCAATCGAAACATTTCCTTTTCAAAATAGATACTGTGGAAGTGTAGATTAGCTGTAGAGAAACAAAATATCTGTATTTTGGATCAAATACACCATGTAATGAGCTGTAGATTTGAGAAACACTGCTGCTGAAAATCAAATCTGCCAAGCTTGAAATCTGTAAGATTAATCACAATTTCTCACCAATACAAGAGGGATACACCCCCAGAAGGTAGGTGTTCCACTTTCTTGAGTTCTCTCAAGTCAACTTGCACTCAAACTCACTTTGGATACAAGGATACCTCTAAATTGGTAACCCTTGTGACACCATTTTGTTTCATAGGTGGCATGCCTTGTGGGTCCTCTTGGTTGAAGAGATATTCAAGGTTGAAGCTAGATGCCCCAAATGGATGTGTTTCTCATCAGCTCTTGCCCCACAAATTTATGGCTTTAGTAATTCCTTTCTGCCCCTAGGAGGTGGTCTGGCCAAAGTCCTTTGTTCAAAATCAGCCTCGAAACATTGTTTTTTTGAAAGACAAATTAATTTTTTATGAACTAAAGCCACCTCTTACAGGTCAGCTTTCATACTTCAGGTTGGCTCCTAATTGACATGCCATTTCAAAATACAAATATATATTTACTTGGTTGATATGATAAGGCCCATGTTGAAACATTTGTCATATCTCTATGCACAGTCGAAGACAACAACGCAAAGCAAAATGCCTAGTTTTTGGACAAGTGTTGCACCCGCGCAGGATTCTTCTATTAATTCTGATTGTTCTCTGTGTTCATTATTTGTCTGAAAAAAAAATTCTTATGAATTACCAATCGAAACTTTTCCTTTTCAAAAACAATACTGTGGAAGTGTAGATTAGCTGTAGAGAAACAAAATATCTGAATTTTGGATCAAATACACCATGTAATGAGCTGTACATTTGAGAAACACTGCTACTGAAAATAAAATCTGCCAAGCTTGAAATTTGTAAGATTAATCACAATTTCTCACCAATATAAGAGTGATACACCCCCAGAAGGTAGGTGTTCCACTTGCTTGAGTTCTCTCAAGTCAACTTGCACTCAAACTCAGTTTGGATGCAAGGATACCTCTAGATTGGTAACCCTTGTGACGCCATTTTGTTTCATTGGTGTCATGCCTTGTGGGTCCTCTTGGTTGAAGAGATATTCAAGGTTGAAGCTAGATGCCCCAAATGGATGTGTTCCTCATAAGCTCTTGCCCCACAAATTTATGGCTTTAGTAATTCCTATCTGCCCCTAGGAAGTGGTCTAGCCAAAGTCCTTTGTTCAAAATCAGCCTCGAAACATTTTTTTTTTGAAAGACAAATTAATTTTTTATGAACTAAAGCCACCTCTTATATGTCAGCTTTCCTCCTTCAGGTTGGCTCCTAATTGACATGCCATTTCAAAATACAAATATAGATTTAGTTGGTTGATATGATAAGGCCCATGTTGAAACATTCTTCATATCTCTTTGCACAGTCGAAGACAACAACGCAAAGCAAAATGCAGCGCAATTATAGATGCAATTGTCAACAAGTTGACATTCCTCTCCCTATATTTAGATTTCTTTGTCCCTCCCAAAAGGGTGCATTGAAGCTATATCCTTAATAAAAAGGATCTAAAGTCATTCATTACAGTAGCTATATATCTTCACATTTAAAAATGCATCTTCTTTGGTTATGACATTGGACAAGGATACTTCTTTCGGCATTGAACCGAATAACTGGGGGTATTCAGCGTTCAAGAAATGGCATGGAACCAAGCTTTTCTGGAATACCTTTACACAGGCCATATTAATGCAGATTTGGGCAGTTGTAGAGGATTGCAAAGCCCTGGTCTTTACGCCCCTGGCAAACATATTTCAGTAAAGGAATGTCAAAACCTGTCACTACCTTTATTAGTTCTGAACGTGAAAAGAATGTGCTACATGAAAATGCCCCTAAACTGCTAGCTGCTGATTCAAGACTCAATGAATGAATCCGTACCTCTGTGCTCTCTCTTATAGATCCAATAAGGTGTACTAGGGTTTATTAAAAGTGTTTGAAAGTGACTCAAACTTAGGAATACAATTTCCTTTATCCTATGTCAAACTCAGAAATAGAATTTACAATAGTCTCTCTTTATCTGGCCACACATGCCTCTTATATTAGCTGCTGGTGGTGGATGCCTTGGCCAGCCATCTATTAGTCTAGTTGGTAATTCTTTTCACTATAATCAACGTTTTGCATTTTTGTTTATCCATCGAATATATAATTGTTAGACCAAGGTTGTCTCTGGTTCAGGGATTCCACAAGTATCTGCTGAAAGCCCTCTTCAATGACTATTAGATTCACAAAGAAACACCCAACTATCAACAAAGTAGGACGTGCACAGTTTAAGTCTGACTGGATAGGTTGATTATTGTTGTCTTTGTTTGTACTATACCTTTATTGATTCTGAACATGAAAAGAGGTATAGAAATTATAATAATCACCAC
>APFE031005045.1:17844-33907 GCA_000404065.3 Pinus taeda | reverse complement strand
TAATCCCCTGGTTAACTACGTGGGCTAGTCATGGACAGAATATAACACAACCTAGAACTAGAAGTATTACAAACATGTCCAACACAAAGGAAAGCTTTGCTTTTGGCTATTGGTAGTATTGACCCACAGGATTCCATGCTTGCAATTTTTAACATGGAAAAGTGTAAACCTCCCCTTTCCCACCAGCTTTCATTTCAAGTGCAAATCTTTTCGAAAGATACAGGTATACACAGAACTGTCATTGACAAAGGTACTTCTACGTGCATCATGTCAGCTTCATGTTGGCTCGAATTCCCTTAAATATTTCGACAACCACACTTTCATCCCAAGAGATTACCTTGTTGACTACCTTATCACTCTGAGTGGGAAAACGGTAACAGTGGATATTGAAGTCGTGGACCATAAACTCGTCCATAATCTACTTTTGGGCCACACATGGACTTATGCCATGAATCCCATTGTGTATTTGGTCTTTCGTATCATCGTATTTCCCTTAGATGGAAAGATAGTCATAGTAGACTGACTATCCTTTTGCACCCCATATTACTCCATGTTACCTTGCAGCTCTGTACCCTTAGAGGGTGGTGTACCTGACTCTTATGTCAGTATTGGTACTATTCTATTGAAGGGATCTTCCCTCATGGGTTTTTTCCCTCTTCCACCGCCCACCGTTCCACAGACAGTCTATGGTTTCATCCATTCCTCACGAACTGACTAATCCTTGGATCCTCACGACCCCTTCAGACATTGACACTTACAAGAGAAAAAATGTCATTGTCACTAACTGAATTGGCCTACCATGCCATTCAATCTACATCTGAATCTCTGGTCACTTTGGTTATGGCCAATGGTCCCACTGCTCCTCCAATAACTTCTCCTTCTTTTGATCCACTCAATAAAGTCTTACCTGTGGACGAAGCTATTAAATCATGAGTTTAGAAGAGTAACCTTGGGAGGACTCACACCATTGTGTTTCAATATCTGATTCGGACATGATGCCTCTTTAAATCCTGTCATCTAATGCATCTGAAATTGTTTCCTCACCTTATACCACTATCCAAAATTTAGACTCGGTGGGAAACATGGGCCATCTTTCAAAGACATTGCTCATCAATATTTCAGTCAATACAGGCATCATGGAAAACAAACAGATTGGAGCCAATCACAATCCTGAGGAAATTGTGAGCTTCACTTACCCTTTTAAGGATTTCCACGATGTTTTCCCTTGGTATTATGAGGAAATGCATGGCATAGACCATTCTATTGTCAAGCATGAGATCAAGAAGTATCGAGCATTCTTTTTACAGTATTTTTCTTGCTCGTTAATCCGAAAAAACCTCGAGTCTCCTTCTTTGGGCTCATTAACCTACCACAAAGAATATCAAGCATTATTTTTATGGTATTTTTCTTGCTTATTAATCTGAAAAACCTCGAGTCTCCTTCCTTGGGCTCATTAAACTACTACAAAGAAGATATGAGCATGTTCTTTTATGGGATGTTTTCTCTCTCTAAAAACTGAAAAATCCCCAATTTTTTCATCATTGGGCTCATTAAACACATACGATGATGATCCGAGCAACTTTTTTTCGGTCTTTTTCTAGCTTATTAAACTGAAAAAGATCATTAGAGCATTCATTTTAGGCACTTTTTTCTCACTCAGAAAATTGAAAAAATCCCAAGTTTTTTCTTTAGGCTCGTTAAATATTTATAAAGATAATTTGATCTTTATTTTAGGTAGCTTTCTCACTCATTAAATTGAAAAAACCCAAGTTTTTGTCACTGGGCTCGTTAAAAATCCATGGAAGCAACAAGAACACTTGCCTTTTTGGGACCATTTCTCATTCTTAAAATCAAAAAATCCCCGAGTTTTCCCCTTCTTCAAACTGATTAAATCTACGAAGAATTTTACCTCTTTTTCCTTGCTCAATAAACTGAAGAAGATACCTTGTGTTTTCTTCATTTGGCTTGTTAAAATTTGATGAAGGTATTGAGCTTGTCATCATGTGACTCATTAAAAATTCACGACGAAAAATGAGTTTATTTTGTTTCCTCATACTCGTAACAAAATGAGGTCAACATCTATTGAACATAGGTTTCTCTTTATCTGGATTCAATAGACTCAAAAAAAAATAACCGATCCGGGTATACTATTAACCTTTTGTCGTACCCGGTTAACAACTATGACAAAGGGACCACCATGGAGTTGTTCTTTACAATCGTTTTAGACTCTCTAAATATGAAAATACCACTGATTTGTCTAGTCTAGACTCATTAAATTACACAGTAAAGATATAGAGTCACTCTTTTTATGATCCTTTTCAGAGTCTCAAAAAATGAAAAGATCGCTAAGTTCTCCTGTATGTGCTCATTAAACTAATCAAATAGGGCATAAAGTCACACTTTTCATAGTCCTTTTCAGACTCTTAAAATATGAAAAGATCAATGAGTTTAGCCATCTGGACTCACTAAACTAATCAGAAAGGGAAAGTAGACAATACAATTGCATTAAGTATTAGAAAGCGTAGTTTTCTAGTAGTCATTCCTTTGAACATGGCACTCCCTCAGATAAACCTTCCTTGAGATGGCATCTCAATATGAATCCTACCACCCTATGAGTTTAGCCTAAATACCCCGATGTTCTTGCATCTTTGTATCCTAACACTCTTTGGTGTTCATGAGTCTAGTGCTGCATGGTTAAAACCATTTTTGTGCCTTCTATTGTTTAAGGGTTAAACTTTTGTTTCCTCCATCAACCCATCAAGCATATCCTTTCATCATGCCCTTTGTTGTTTAGACCCAATGCTCAAAGATTCCTCAAAAACAAATCATTCTTGTCCCGTTTTGTGTTGATTGATGTAGGACACATTATTGCCTAGTTTTCGACAAGTACCTTCCTATCGAATTCAACACTCTATCTAGGAAGACAACCTAGAAACACATTTAGTGCCTTGGTACTTACAAACATTGGTGGCAGGTCGCCTTGTGTTTGATCAAGGGTTCTCATTATTGACTCCTAGTTAAATGATTCTATGGGTGTTTGACGAAAAAAGCATCTTTCACACTCATTATATTGTACTGTGCATCTTGGAAACCATCACCATTATTGGTGGCCTTCCTCGTGACTTTTAATAGTCTCCATTATTAATTGGTAATTAGATGATTTCATACATGTTCGACATCAACGCATATATTCACATGTATCGATCTATGTTGTTTGGTGAAGCGGAAATCAAGACCTTGGGTAGAGGCTTGCATCAATCAGCCTTGCTTCATCTCCCAAGTTGCATATATTGTTTTTTGGAGACAACTCATCAGAATGATCCTATTATGACACTGGATCTGCATTGTGCTTATAGGCAACCAACATCGTCATATCTCTTTTATGAGAAAATCACTCTGACGTAGCTACTGAGCATGGGAATATGTGACTCAGGACATGATTTTAGTAATTATATATATATATATGTGTGTGTGTGTGTGTTGTAGCAGGTTTCACGTACCACCCAAAGCTCCAATCCTTTCTCTCTTTTTGTCAAAGAAGGAAAATTACAGTTAACTAAATTATTTCGGCCATTGTTGCAGCCTCTGATATCACACATTAGGGGGCATCTGTTATACAACAAAATGACCCCCTCATCATCTTAGAGGGGAAAGGCATGATAGCTAACACAAATACCAAGATCACATGCCTTGCTTCTGCACTAACATTGGGTATACACTGACAAACTACTTTATAAAGCTTCTTTGTAAGCCTAAGGGTGCGTGACCCTACTAACTCTAGTTGTTAGTTTGGGAACAACGTTAGTGGATCCTAATGAAGTTATAATGGTTAAAGGAATGAATTGACTCATAAATATCTAGATATTTTCTCCTAAATCTGCTCAAGAAAAGCAAGGAAACATCTCAATTTCGACCTATTTGGGGGATTTCTAATCTTAATGAAGGAGGAAAATGGGAAAGAGGTGAAAATCATGGAAACTTCGTTACTTTTACCTTAAGGAAATTATTGAGGAACTTGGAAACCCTAACTCTATTGCTACATAAGCAAAGCTAGGGCTATGGTGATAGAGGTCAAATCATTTGAAAGGATAGCTTACTTGATTGTTGAGCATAGTCTCAAATCTAAGCATTAGAATTTGGTAAGAAGGGAGAGAGAGAGAGAGATGATGGAGGGCTAAGGGAAGGCTAATGCAACAGATGGTTGTAATCACTCTTTCGATGTTAATATAGAACTACAATTGTAGTATCTACTCCATGGTTTTGTTACTATCATTCATTTATTGGTTTGTCCAATACCTTTTAGCATGAATAGCTTAGTTATGTGCAACTAGATGTCTTTTATGTATTCATATATTAGTTATCAAGGTTGTATGTTTTGATTATGCTTATCTATTCTATGTGCAGGACTTGATCTGAAGCCAGCTTAGGGGACTTCCACCTATCTACATTGTGCTCTCCAGCAAATCTACAAGGAGGCTTGAGGTAATCCATCTATTTTGCTTTGATAGTTAGTTAATATTTATGGACATGCATGTAAGTTTACTATCATTCATTTATTGGTTTGTCCAATACCTTTTAGCATGAATAGCTTAGTTATGTGCAACTAGATGTCTTTTATGTATTCATATATTAGTTATCAAGGTTGTATGTTTTGATTATGCTTATCTATTCTATGTGCAGGACTTGATCTGAAGCCAGCTTAGGGGACTTCCACCTATCTACATTGTGCTCTCCAGCAAATCTACAAGGAGGCTTGAGGTAATCCATCTATTTTGCTTTGATAGTTAGTTAATATTTATGGACATGCATGTAAGTTTGTGACAATTGCAGATAATATTACAATCTGCCAAGGGTCCTGGGAAGACCATTGATGGTATCTCCATTCTCCATACAGTGTGCATTTTATCCTATATCAAGCATGACCCCCCAAGCTAAAAATAGATGTAAAATTGCCTTGTAAAATGTTGTAATTTCGTAGTCAATCTGGACTGTTCATTAGGTGGAGATCTGATGGTAGAAGTTATGTTTAATCTAGTGTTTTTTTTCCTAGAAGGAAACTCCTCGCTATATATGAGGGAATTGTATTGCGTCTATGTAGATCGGTATTCTGAGTGAGAAAGAGAGAGGAGATTGTGTGAGAGTGAAGAGGGAATTACATCGGACTTGTTGTAGGTTGTCTCTCTTTAGTTTGCTATATAATATAAAAGGAAGGACTGGTTGTTTCTCCATGGAAGTAGCCCAAACTGGGTGAACCACATATATCTATGTCTCTCTTGTTTTATGCATTTTTTGTGTTTATATTTTTTCAATATTTTATGTGTTCCATTACTCTGTAATATATAATTTTCTAACAATAATTGGTGAAGTTGTGGTAAAAGAAGGTATATTTACAGTGAGTGAAGATTGTGCAAAAATTTCAGAGGTAGCAGAAGTAAAGGCAACTAGCTCAATAGATTGTTGAAGATAAGCACTATCTATACTGTTGATCAATGTAGAGGTCAAATATTCTAACTTGCCAAAAGCTTCCAAGACAAATTTATCTAAATCTAGATGGATAACCCTTTTTGATTCAATGAGTTGAGTAAAATCAAGGTCTAAGACTATTTCATGGATGGGATTATCAGATTTAGTTCTAAATAATGATAGGTCAAATGGCAAATCAAAATGTATTTCCTCTAAAGTTGGAAACTCCTCATGGAGTGAATTGGCTCTGGCTAGCTGGTTACTACTTGCCTGAGTTTCTTGGTTTTTGGTCTTCTTAGAATTTTGTCCAAGTCATTAACTATAGTTGCATGGTTTGGATCTGGGTTTTACTTGGTATAGTGGATCTTCTTAGGAGCTAGAATTTTAAGTTTTCAAATTATTTTATGAAATTTTTGAAAATTTACTTTAGATAATGACCTTAAGTGGCTCAAGATTTAATTTAAGTTATCTTTAAAGTTTTATGAGACTGAGGATCGAAGTCCCCAGTAAGGTCGCCAGAAATTTTACTACTCTGATAATTCTTTTGAATTAAGAAGAAAGAAAAACCAAAGGTAACCACAAATCACTTTTGGAGATCAGGACCTAGCCTTCCTGATGCTCAGAGAGGGCTCTCTCTTTATAATTTAACTTTATTTTAGTTAAGATGATTTTAGGCTAGTTATTGCCTGCACTTGGGTTTTGTTTTGAAAATTTGGTGGTGGGATCACTTTACTTAGATGGACAGAGGATTGGCATATACCATGGGGCTATGGAGTTGGACGTCTGAAAAACAAGACTGGATTTAGTTCTAAAAACAGTGTCTACAAGGCAAGATAGATAAGTTACTACAGATCTCAGAGGCTAAATGGTGAATGGCTTCAAATCGGATCCAGGGAGAAATTAAGGGTTCCCTAGGATGGACTTTGGAAGAGATGAAAAGAAGTCAACTGGGATGGGAGAGCAATTAAGGGTTCTCAAATCTCGGTATCACAAGAAAACATGTAAATAAATTACTGTGCAAAACATAGTGTAATTAAACAAATTCTGAGTGATATTTCCAATTAATTCATTTAGATTTTTGAACACATTTAAGATTATGAAAACACATAAGAAAGGTAACACAATAACACAAAGAAAGTACTTCACTGCAAATGGTTCATCTCATAAATGTTGTAGCGAAATTCTTTTATTACTTGCTCTAGTCTGTTGACTTGAAAATAGTACAATCACCCTTAGGTTCAAGATCACAATAAATCTACAAATGTAAAATAATCCACGCTAATACTTCAAAATTTGAAGTATTTATAAAAAAGGAATTACAAAATGTCTGAAATTGTATTCATAACTAATCTAGGAAAAAAGAAATATCTTCTTGCAAGAAGATAGAGACAACTATTGAATTGTTTCATGTTGTCCCTGTTATTTTGGTTCTGCTGGTTGTTATGCTTTGATTTTTAGCCCTTTATGCTAGCAGGATGTTTGGCTTTCATGTTAGATAGTCTATTTGACTTTCATCTTTCATCTGATACTCTTTCACTTGATACACTTTGACTATGTTGAATTGTCTTCATCCTTTTACCATGCTCATTTACTTTTTACTCTACACTTATATTTTTACTGTGCTTTTACTATAGTAAATCATAAAGTTTTTGCCATGTTTATTCATCTAGTAATTGGATGTTGAGAATTTTCCTATATATCTCATCAACCTTTGTATATTTTGCAAAAGTAGGCTTATTAATAAATAAGTGTTTCACCTCATGCTGGAGGTAAAACATATTTTCAAAAGTCTGGTATAATACTCTGCTAGTTGGTATACCACTCATTGATGAGGTATTTGCCTGTTCTTTGGCTACTTCTCTAATTTTCTTGTTGTAGTCCTCCTGTCATCAATTTATCATTTATGACCAAGGGACTAGGTAGTCCCTTTTCTCTCAAAACCTCAAACTTGGTCATAAACCTATCAATGACTAGTTGCATGGTTTGACACTTATCTTCTAAATTTAACATTAAATTTCTCTTGTTTAGGACCCTCTTGACTTCCAAAACGGTACCTGTCCTGTCAAGTATGTCAAGTTCTTATAGCTCATATTTGTTCTTGAAGTTGAGTAATTGAATAATTCTTACTGCTTCCTCAAGCATTTCTCCAAACTCTTCTTTGACATTCTGGATGGCTTATGTAGCTGTTTGATTAATTCTATATGCTCAAAAATGACCTAGATAGATGGCCAAATATCATTGATAGAATCAATGATATTGGCCCATAATAATTGTTTGGCCTTTCCCAAAGTATCACTCAATGTTAATTCTTTCTCGAGGCTTTTCACTCTCTCATTCATTGTGGTAGCCTTATGTTGTTCTTCCTTATGCCTGATCTGGGCTAACCTGCAATCTGTCTCTAGGTTCGTAAGTTTTTCTTTTAACTTGTTCATTTCACTGATCTAAATGGAAATTTCTTCCATTGCCTTTACCAACCTATTTTCTTTATCACTTGTGTTACCTATTGTTGTTGATGTCATTGTTGATGTAGTTGTTGTTGTTGCTGGCAACGTAGTGGCCATTAGATGAGTGGGAGATAATGTTGCCATTGCATTTGTTGTGAGGGTGGAATAGGTCATCTCTCTAGCATTCTTGTGAAATTCTATTTGGTCTATGGGATGCACATCCCTGGCTAAGAAATCAAAGTTGGTCTTCTTGTAGTCTGCTGTGGTTTTACGTTAATGTATAGTAGGCTATAGGAAAGACATATGCATCTTTCCTTCTTTGATTTCAAAAGCTGACATCAATCTATTTTGATTCGGTGGTGTCATCTACAAGTACTTGGATTAAGTGTCTACCATGAGCTTTTCATTCCTAATTTTAATCTCCTTGATTCTTTCTTTGATATTTACTTCCTTGTCACCTAGCCTGACAAAGGAAGACACCTCCACACTCTTATGTCTCTGTATAATTTGGATGTTTGAAGAAGAGGGTTGTTGTGTTTCTAATGATGCAACAATCTCAGTTGTTTGTCTACTCCTTTGCCCCATTGCATCAGTATCAATCATTTTTGTTGATGCAACCTTTTCCTCCTATTCAAACACTGGAGTCAATTTGGGTCATTTGTTTAGTTGGAACTGCTAATCAGTGGTCTCCATGGTGGAGCTTGATGCTTCCTCCCTATTTCTTTTGGGACTCTTTTCCTCATTGGCAGGAGTCTAAATGATGGGAGGGATATTCATTGACTCTTCTAACTCTGGGAACTGCAAGAAGGAGATTTGGTCAAATTGTTTCTCCAGATCAAACATGGTGTTCTCCACATCCACCACTATGTTTTCCATGTCCATTAATGTGTTCTCTACCCATTCTGACTGATTAGCATATTGTTCTATGTCAGGTCTTGTGATCTGAAATGGATACTAAATCAAGAATAAAAGGTATTACAAACTTGTGTAGGAAAATGCCTATATTACTTAGTGCAACAAATCGAAAAGGTTGCAAATAATATAGAAAATTAACAGTTAGAAAACATAACAAACACACAAATCAACACAACAAATAATCAAGGAGTTCACTAGACTTCCTAGCCACATATCATGGTCCAACTTTCAATGTCAACCTCTATATTAAGTCTTCAAGAACATATTATTACAAGAGTGAGCTCAAAAAAAAATATCAACCAACAGTGACATCAAAGAGGGATTTGCTCAAAAACCTTGAGTCTTAAAGAGTGCATAGACTCTTCCTCTATCCTGTTCCTCTATACAGTTTGCCCCAATCTGACTGACTGACTGTCTTTTAATGAGTGTCTTCAAATGACTTCCCCCTCTTTCTATTCTGCTATTGGATGGATTTTAAGCCTTTCAGCGTTGTCTATTCACCTCCCTTTCAGGCTCTCTGGCTCTTGGCGCTATCCCTTCATCTCTCTGTTGAGTGTTTAAATAATCATTGCAAAAATGCTTAAGGCATTGAGGCCACCTGTTTACAAATGGAAAGGATCATCGCAGGTGAAAATCCTTGAGAAAACACTTTTCCGTGTATGCAGGGAATACATGGAAATACACCGAAATAGTGAAAAAACTAACCGAAATGCCAAATCTAGACTTTAAATGATATAAAGTATGCCTTATAATCCTCTCAGGTCTGCCTTAATTGCAATCACAAGTTGTATTGGCTATGGGTCATAATTCCTTTGTATCCCACACTGTTGATTTTCCTTCAATCTGATGGTTCCCATCCAACCTAGAACATCAAGTAGTCAGCTCAATCTCCACTGTTGATCCATGATCTCCAATCCAATGGCTGTTAGCCATTTTAGGTGGCCCACTTGCACAAAGATTACCCACTCGAAAAATCAGTTTTCTCTCTCCTGCGACGTGCTATGTGTCAGCTAGTGTATGGAATCGGGTGAAGCCCTTCCAATACCACTTACTACCTGAAGCGCACCCAAAATACCATTTACCACGAAACTCAAATCCTTCATTGTTTAATTCATAACTCTTTCGGGTTCACTGAAAGCCCTCCACCTGTGTTAAGTCCTCCCTTTAGGAAAATCTGTGATGCAATATGTAATCTCCACTATTGATATACGCACTGGATCAATGGTCCACGTTGTGTCACCGATTATAGTCACATTTCCCTTAGGGACACCTTCGATATACCCCCTAGCCTCTCTGCTAATGCAATATCATCGATTTGATCTAGGCCGTTGATCTGGCCAATTCAACAGCTCCTATGCAATGAGACTTTATGCTCCGCTTCACTCCGTTTTCCACCATTCCTTAGTATTTTCCTCTGCAATCTCTATTTTCTAATAGTTTAATATGAATACTTAAATTTTTAGAGGGTTTAAGATCCATTTTTGATCATCTTGGGTAGTGGATGTAATGTCCCACCTTGACCTTTTTCTGAGCTTGTTTATAACCACATGAGGGTCATAATGCCAAATGAAGCTATTCTTGAATTTGAATTGTTGGAGCATCTTATCAGCTTCATGCCTAGCCTCTCTGGTGTTGTAAATGAAAGGGCCCATTTAGTCTTTCATCTTAAACTATGTTTTCTTCCTAGTAGCTACGAAGTTGACCTCATTCGCACCTATCATTTTCCTGAAGTATTCTAGGGAAAATATTCTCATTGGGAGATACTTAGGCAATTTGTAGGGGAGTAACTCACAACCATAGATCCTAATTTCAGTATGATTATGGTAGATGTACCATTCTCCTAATCTGCTATTCTTTTCCAGTTGCATTACTCTCTTTATCTCAGTACTGATTCTAGGTTGAGTGCTAGAAGATAGCATGTTTGTGACAGGTGAACGAAACAATCTATGAAGTCTTTGTACGTGAATGTTGTGTTATATCTCTGGACCAAGGGTGTCTAGTAGATGGCTGATATTTCCTTTCCCTTGGTATCTGGTTTCTAAATTTTCACTAGGAACTTGTCTGTTTGATAATATAGGAACATATGAAACAAGACTGAAGAGTATTTGAAGACTCTTTCAGTGGGCAATCTAGTGAATTTTTCATGCATTTTGTCTGCAATGAACTTGGCATAGTTATACATTATGGCAAGAGGCTATCCTGGAGTGAAAATGGACAAGAAGGCCATGATTATCTCATCCACAAACTCATATGATGTGAATACTAGGATGCTTGAGATCATGGTGATTATTCTCTTGACAGTCTCTGAAAAAATAGCAAAACCAGAGGGTGGAATGTCTTTAGGAGTATGGCGCTCCTCAATGATGAAATTTTGAAATATTTTTTTGATCTTAGCTAGGTCCAATGTGGTGTACAGGTCCAGCAGGTTTGCAATGGAAAAAGGAGTCAAATTTTGGTTGGGTTGGATTTGAAGAATCTTGTTAATAGACTCAGTAGTAATTGAAAACAAGAAGTCCTAGTTTGGGGAAATTATAGCCCTTTGGCTAGGGATGTAACATGCATGGTAGCAATGTACAATGTCTAGGAATGGATGGACTTCTAGGAATGTATACCTGGGAAAACTTGATTCCCAAAGGTTTATGTCATCAGCATGGTTTAGGAACCTATCCTTGGCCCAGCAATGGATTCTCAATAGGTTTTCTTTGGTGACTGTGTCTTTGATTTGAAAATCCCTATCTGTCAAGGCCAAATGGTCAATGTCTAAATGAGCGGTTGTCACTGGTCTAACATCCAGAGGGGTCAGGACAACCATATTTGTAATAAATTGTTGAAAATTGGGCTTTATATGGCTTTGGGAATGAAATTTCAGTAATTGAATAACCAAGGTAGGGTATGAGCAATTTGCAGGTTGGGGTTTTGGTACTTTGGGAATGGGAGACTCTTAATTAAATTGAAATTAATCAAATTCATTCAGTTATTTTAAGAATTTAATGCTCTTTCCTTAAAGAGGTTAATTCCTAGTTCTTATTCAAATACCCGAAATTTTCGGTCGGGGCTGCAACTGGTTTTCAATTAGGGTTTGCAAAGGGCTTTGGCAGCTAGGATGGTGTGCAGTGGTGGTGTCAGAAGGCTCTGGTAGTTGATAGTTGGTCACAGGAGTTTGGAAGGCACAGGTGCTTCAGAAGTTCAACAATACGATTTGAGCGAAAAGGCTGAAAATGGGGTCGAAAGGATTTTAACGCGAATGGTTGGAAAAATGGCAAAGAAAAAATGTTTTATGAATAATGATGGTTTTTATTTTTGCGGGGAGGTGGTTTGGAGGCCATTGCACAACTTATGGGGGTTGAGCAATATTTTCTGTGGAAACATGATCTATGATAGAGGACGACATGTAGGCAAATGGGACCTGAGCAAAACCACCCATATTGCATGCCCTTGGGCTGTTAAAGGTCGAACATCGCACGAGTGTGATATGGGCGATGACTATTGGTTCTGGGGGTGGATGATCAGACAACCATTGCATGGGAAAGTTGCACGGTTGGGTGATGGGGCAGAGGTCAGCGGAACCCATGGTTTTTAATTATGTTTTAGAGTAATTAACCCATGTTTAAGTGTGTATTAATTAAACTACAAAGTTTTTAGGGGTAGTGGGGTTAGTTTACCTTACTAGGATGGTGGGTTAAACTTGAGTTTGGTCAGGAAAATGGTTAAGTGGCGAATTTAGTGAGGGGGGGTTTAGAGTTAGGATAAAGGGTTTAGAGGGGTTTTAGGTGATTATTGAAGTGAAAACATGATTTTAAAAGGGGAGGAAGGGGTTTCACACTTTGGGGAATGGATTTTAGGATTAATTGAATAGGGAAATGTGTGAAACTAAGGGGTAGGAGTAAAAATGAGGGGGTAGTGGTTTTCATAAGCCATGAAGGGGTAAAAGGGAAATTAGTGAGTATATAGTGGGGGTGAAATGCAATGAAGGGGGAGTTAGGAAAATAAGCTTATGAATATGCTTTTCACTTTGATAACTACTCTTGCACACTAAAACACATAGTTAAGCATGATAGTAGTGCTTATGCTCCAAATGACTTGTATTTCTACTACCTTTCTTCTACCTACCCTTTTACCTATCCTAACATTTTTTATTCACTTTGGTGGGTGCACGCAAACCCTTTTCTTTCCTTTTATTTTACAAAATAAGCTATCTACTTCTAACCTTATATCTTCCAAGGGCTTAGATTAAACTGATGAGCTCCTTTTATTTCTCTACCTATCTAATGATCTGCCAAGATTAAACTATTTGGTCAGATTTTTATTCTCTAACTATAAACATGAAATTCAAAGCATGAGGTATCAAGATTAAGTAGTTTGACTATCATGGGTTCTGGCATGTATGAAAAGTTTCATACAACCATTATTTAAGACAATAAAGTTAAAAGTAGTGGCACTTGGACTTGCACACTTTCATGATATGTTTTTGTTTGGGGTTCATATCTTTTCATTTTTTGATCTTTTCTTGTTTTTATTCTCCTTTGATATTTGTTTTAGGACATTTAAGAAATTTTAATTTTAATATGGAAAACTTTTGCAGAAAGCAAAGGTATGTACAATATTACAAGAGTTAACCTGAGCCAATTCAAAATTATGAATCATTTTACTATATGACTCTAACACTACGAAAATTGGCCCCCAGCATACTCAAGATGTGATGCGATGGATCATAGATTAGAATCGCACTTCACAGAGAATAGAGTTTCGTTTTATGACTGCCTACTGGTTCTCCGACGATTGCGATAAGTTCTTGATGTGATATATTTGTTGGTTCCATTTTAGAGTGTCATTGGGTCTGCCGTTATCGCAATCGCAAATTGCTCGTTTTATTCACAGACCATAAGCCCACAACACTTGCTGATTACGATAAGATCTGTTGACAGGTTATGGCCCACCGCGTGGCAAAATTCTCTCTCGTTTAGAGAATTTTGGAGTGAAAATGTGGGTTCCTATCAGTTTTGGAGAAATTTGTTTAACGAATAGTGAGAGAACTAGGAGAAGTCATAACTTCTTTAGTTTTCCACTAAATTGGTTGCAAAAAGGAGGCTAGATAGCCATTTTTGGATATTTTGAACTCATTGAGACAAGTTTCAAATGAATTTGAACATTGTAAACACACTTATTTTGTAATTTTGAGCATAATAGAGAGGCCCAAGCATTGGAAGCTAGACCAAGGAGAAGTAGCCTAGCAGAGGTGAACTCCTCATCAAATCTTTGTGTTGTTTGTTGTATTTTGATGTTCTTTACTATTATTTTTCTGTTGTTCAACATATTTTTTATTTTAAATTGTTTATAACATTTACATAAGAAACTCTCCTGGGAATCAGTTAATTAAGCAAAGATGGTGAATTTGTAAGCACTTGATAAGCAAATGATAAGCATCTTGGCTTTTATTCTGAATGGGGAATTAGCACAACATTACTAATCTGCTCCATTTCAGATCAAGTACTTGGTGAAGCCACCCAATGGTGTATGGTTGTGGGTGTGTTATGGTCAGTAAGCCCAATTGCTTCACGACCTCTGTTGAAATGAGGTTCTTTTGGCTCTCGCTGTCGACAATGAACTGTCTTGGGAAACATTTTACCCACATCAGGGAGTGGAAAAGGTGATCCTCCTCCTCTGGATCTTCAGTTTTCTCCTTCTAGATCTTCATGGTGGAAATAGTGGCATTGGGATCTCCATTGATAATCTGCTTCCCTTTGTCATTCCCCTTGTGAGGTTCTAACTCAGAGTCAAAACATGCATCTAATTCAGAAGCCTTTAGCTCAACCACTAGTGACTGCATGTCCCAAAACTCACTTGTATTGGGAGTGGATCTCTTATGGAACTCACACCACTCTCCTGTGTCCTTCTTTGACTTCACGATGTTGTTCTTTTATTATGGCTTTGATAGGTTTTCCTGGTGTTATAGACATTTTTGGGCACTTCAACCCCAATCATAAATGTCCATAAACTGAGGGCTCCTAAGTCCCTAAAAGTGTTGCTTCATTGCCTAAAGGAACAATGTCAGCTGATTACATCATCTCCCAGAAGTTCTCCACTAAAAACTTCTCATAAATGGTCAAAATTGGACCATACTAAAAACCCAGTTCAAAGGGTGCGATGCATATCACCTTCCCAGTGTACAAGGTGTGATGCATACTGAATGGCTCCTCTGTAGGGTGTGATGGTCGGGAATGGACAAAAGGCAGGGACAAAATGCGAGGTGGAAGATCATGGAATCTTCTAAAAGCTTCCCCTCTGACACTTGCCTCTCTGTTTCGACCAGGGATGAGTAAGAGATCACCATTCTCCAAGTGGAAGTAGGAACTATTAGAGAGAGGACACTAATCAAGACCCCAAAAGATGACTCACCTCTCTTCAATCATCTATATATGGATCCCTCATCACAGAGATCCAGAGGCTGGAATTTTGTATCTTATAGAGAAGTGTTGTTGGTTTTCTGGTGTATATTCATAGTGTTAGGTGATCTAAGCTTTACTTGAGGTGAAGAAGGGCTTTCTTGTTGGAGGATGATGCTGGGTCAGAACATATGGCTATAATCCTCTTGCTACTTTTCATCTTAATAAAGATATTCAAGTTCTCATCCATATTCATGTATGTTTACTTATATATGCATTTGTACGATTAACACACATCTGGTCCTGTGTTATTTATGAATACAGATCTTTGTTCTTCGATAGGAGTATGTTGTTGTGATTCCATAGGTGCTCTTTGAAGTTGGGCAGATGAAGAAGAAGCATCAAAGCTCTATCAGGAAGGAGAGGAAATCAAGCGCAAGACTAAGGTTGGTCTCCTTGGTTCTCCTCTTGTCTATTTTCATAAAGGAAAATGAAAGTAGACTTTACCTGTTTGTTTCTAAGATAGCTACCAGTCTTAGTGGGAATAGCAGCATCCAAGTGGACACTATTCCCGGTAACAAAATGGCGACTCCACTGGGGATCTATTAGATTATTTGTTGGCCTATATTTGTTTCTTTTATAAACTTACAGACGGAGCCTGAAGCCAAGCCAACTAGCCTTCGAACTGCATTTGTTATACAAATGCAAAGTAGATCAATGCTTCTTCAATCTATCTCCAGGTTTTGTTTATGAATTAAACAATTGATCTGCAAACAGTCTAATTTCCCTAAGTGGTGGCTCTAGTAACCTCCTTAGATCTACCCCTATGATTTACATATACTAAACATCACTTACTCG